>JBCFYV010011164.1:58805209-58843153 GCA_039000515.1 Timema cristinae
ATTGCTGGCATACGCCGGACATGTTGGTTGTTAATTAATTAATTGGTAGGGAGTTTTAGTGCGTTGTGGCATGCGTGTATCAGGGGGTACGCGAGACACTGGTTGAGACACTGTGAGCCCTCGCCCGGACATGTTGGTTCTTGATGATTAATTATTAATTATTGTTAGGCGTTGAAGCATAGAGCCACCCGGGCCTCGCGCTCCACAACTTTCTCCCCCGGCTGACCGATAGAAAATGACGCAAGCATCTCCAGCAGGGGCACGCTGCCTTTTGATGACCAACTCACCCTTTCACTTTTCTGAGCACGGGAATTCTCCCTCCCCACCCCTCCCCGCAGATCCGGGGTTGTTCAGCCGGGTTTCTCCCTCCCCCGGTCATTACCTTCTGGGGTGACGTACCGAGCAATAACCTCCACTCACCTTGAGGAGTCATTGTGTTTCTCAAAAATAGACACCTGCAAGACAGCTTGGAAAACTCCCGTTAATCGGCAGTTTCGCTTTTACATCCCATTAAAATGGACATGTTTTGGCCCAAGTCTATGACAGCTCTCTCACACACACATCCAACTTGTTGGTACTTGGAGGGAGGCTCCACCGCCAAAGTCAGCTCTCTCACACACATCCAACTTGTTGGTACTTGGAGGGAGAGAGGAAAATCATCCTCGAATCACTAACGCCCTCCTCAAAAAATAGTTGGGGGTACTGGGCTCAACTCTCTATACTGTGGGGGCTGCTTTTCACGGGTGGTGAATTTACTGTTCTATAGCTAAGTTAGTTTGTAAGTCATGTGCTGATATAATCTGCGTGTCTAGATTGGATTCGAACCAGAGACCATCAAATTATTTCGTGCAAGGTATTTTCAAGTAGTCAGAGTTATTATTCATTCTTACACAAGAATCGAAATTGGGTCCGGCATTTGCGCGGCGGGAGTGTAGAAAAGCACCCTAGTAATTTTAAAGAATATTTACCCGTATACACGTAGAAACATATAAAATATATAAATTTATAGATATTGAAATAAAACTATAGTTTGTAAGGCGTGTGCTGCTACCCGTGTTTAAAGTGAAAACATCCGTTCTATTCTTCGGGCCAATTATAACAGAAAAAATAATTTAGTGGACGTGTTCCAATTGGCCCTTTTAAAACTGACTACCCGTCTTTTAAAATATTTTATTTCAGATAAATAATGTAAAAGAACAATGAGTTTCTAATATTTATAATAAGCGGTATGTAAAAGTGCCTTAACACTCACTATTTAACATATTCATACGTCAAGTCATGTGATATACAGCTTATATTCTAAACAGTCAGAATCCCCTATTCATACGTCAAGTACTCACAGTCGGCAAAGACCTAAATAATATTGCGCTTGTAAATTAATTGTTGATTGTCAATAAAAAAAACTAGTAAGACTATGTTGTTAATATTTAAGGTAAGGTGACGAGTTGACACACGGTATTCAATATCTTGTGATAGTGTACCCGCATTTGCGTGTAGCGAGAGTTTGAAATAGTCTAGAATATATTCAACCTTTGGCGATGGAAATGTTTGAACCTTTAACTCCGCTACCAGGCACGGTTTCGATTTCAACCTCTTTCCGCTGATCCTGACAAACACCTAAATAATATTGCTGCTTGTAAGGTAGGGTGACAAGTTCACACACGTAATCTAAGCCACATGGTATTCTGGAGGGAGAGTTGGAAAAATAGTCTCAGCTTGATAGACCAGTGTTCGAGCTCCACCCTATCTAGTTTAAAAAAATTTGTCATCAGCTAGCTATCTGTACCTCTAAAAGGTGTCTAGTTCACCTATACAAAAGCATAAGCCATGCGGTATTCGGAAATAGCCTCAGTGTTCGAAGTCAAACCAATCATGAGCCCCACTTAGTAGGTATGAGGACGGAAAATGTACCCGCATTTTCACGAAGTGTGCGGAAAAAAACCCCTTTGGTCTACGTTTGCGGGGGGGGGGGGGGGGGGGGGACGACACCTAGAATGGTCATGTACCAGAACGGGAATCAAACCCCCGCGACCTCCCTAGCATTGGCAGTGACGCCTTAGACTACGCTACCAGTGATGCAGGTGAATAACAAACGCATACCGAGTAAGTTTGTTGATAGATACTGCCCACCGGTAAAGTAGCTATATACTCTTCACACTATAGTTTTGGTCTTTCTACCAAACAAATTAAATATGTAAGGTGTCAAGTTCACACTCATAAGTGTACCCGCAGGGAGAATATGGAAAACCTCCCGGCGCTGTTGAAGGAATCTATGGAGTGGATTTGCTTAGCAAAATTATTAAAACTTATAATACTAGGCTAAGTGAACCTCAGGGAGAGTGTAACGTCCACCCAGCCGTGATTTGAACCATGGATAGTGTGTTTGAGGTCACAAGTCAAACAGTGAAGGTGACACCATTCGTCCTGATTCTTGATGCCCAAGATCAATCGTTAGTGAGCCTTAGGTTATAATGTCAACAGTTTAAACCAGGGAATTTATCACTTCAAGGTGGATGAACCAGGGATGGTTTGCGAGCCACAGGTCTAAGAAAGCACTCTCGATTCGAATCCTGGTCCACTAGTTGCCAAACACTTTGGTCAGTTAGGGAACATTGTTATTAGGGGATAAAGCAAACCCCTCGGGGGTTATCATAACATGTTACAGATAGTTTGTCTCATACTTATTTAACCAGAGCTTCTCACAATGTTTACATGTCTCCTAGCATGGGCCCTTGTTTGTTTCCATGATGATGTTCGAATCTCGGTTGGGGGTGGTTTTACACTCTCCCTGAGGGCTCACCTCCCAATTAGTAATGAACCATAATTAGGATCTACCATCCAAAAGAGAGGGTTCAAACACTTCAAAAGGAAAAATAAGAAAATAACAATAACAATCGATAGAGTGGGCTGGGTGAGTGAACTTGTTATACCCGCTGGGTAAGCTAAATAACACCCAGCACACGCAATTTGGGATAGATGAGGGCAAGTTCTCACGGCCGTCCTCAACGGTCGATAAACACAGCCCAGACGTTTTACCATTATTGTGATTACCTCACATGAATTAACTCAACTTAAAATTACCGAAGGATGATACTTATATAGAGAGAAGGAACGAATATCACCGTCAACAGTAATTTATTATAATTTACCAAAAAAGAGTCAGCAACAATGGATACAAGTATATTAACAATCATACAATATGCAACTTCTTTACATTTTCTTTTGGCGTCTTCATACCACTAGCGCCAGCTTTAAGAGCAACCCTCATCGCTCGCTACAAGAAATAACAATTAGGCATGAAAACTAATACCCTATTATAATCTCAACCTAAGAATTAAACGTTGACTTCAACAATTACTAACACCTAGTCAAAATACATTATTCACATTATTTTACCAGCCCCGTAATAATGGGGAAAAATATACAATTAAACCTAGCTATTTGTGTGAGCTGAGGTCGATATTAGACAACAACGTTGCATTTAATTGACCAACAACTCTCATTAGTCATCATGACTCGGTTGCTATGGCAACTTCCCATCTATACCTATCACGCGCTGAAGGCGCCCAGCAATTCATGTTTGGAGGCGAACATCCATATAATTACCTTACTAAACTTACCCTAACACAGTGAAATTTACATATAAACCTTGAACCACAATTAGGATCTACCATCCAAAAGAGAGGGTTCAAACACTTAATAAGGAAATTTAAGAAAAAAACACAATAACAATCGATAGAGTGGGCTGGGTGAGTGAGCTTGTTATACCCGCTGGGTAAGCTAGATAACACCCAGCACACGCAATTAGAGATAGAAGAGGGCAAGTTCTCACGGTCGCCCTCAAAGGTCGATCAACACAGCCCAGACGTCATACCATATTAGTGATTACCTCACATGAACTACTTAACTTAAAATAACCGAAGGATGATACTTATAAAGAAGGAACGAATATCACCATCAAGAATAATTTATTATAACTTCTCAAAAAAGAGAACAAAAATAGATATAAATACATAAACAATCATCAAGTATGTAACGTCTTTACAACCTTATCCAATGGCCTCATACCATGAGCGCCAAATTTGAAAGCAAACATCTACGCTTACTCAGGAAAGCTACAGTTTGGCGTGAAAGCAACAAATAAACCTCAGCCTAACCTCGTACAGTTCAATAAGACAATTACCAAAATATAACCTATAAACATTATTATTAATACCTCATCAGTCCCAAAAAGGGGAAGGGGGTATATGATTAAACCTAACTGACGTATTACCAGATGTTGGTGTTGGATTGACCCATGCATTAGATTGGCCTACACCTCTCGTTTACAACCACAACTTGGTTGCTATGACAACTTCCTTTTACCCCTATGGTGCGCTGATGGCGGCAGGTAATTCATGTTCAAAGGTGAACATCAAAAACAACCCAACAAGAACTATCCTAATACAATAAACATTAGCTTAATGAAACACCTTACGAGGTTTATATTTAAAGTTCATAGACAAGGTAAAATTATGAATGACATAATTTATAAGTTCAGCACCAAACTTATTAACCTTTGAAAATAATTAACAAAAGCAGGTTTTTTAGAGATTACGCTCAATAATATAAGTGCACAAAACGTAACATCATAAATAGTATACATAACATAATATGATCCCAGCAACCTTTACGCAATTTAAATTTATTATGCCCGAAGTTTTACGTTCAATCATAATAGATCTAAATCTTAACTGTGAACTTTGCCTTGTCATTTAAATCAACACAAATGCCCAAACGAAGTAAAATCGTAACTTGTTTCACTAACATATTAAATCTGAAAAGTCATAAAGTCCAATTACTATATGCATACTGCTAAGTGCAAAGTTTTAAGTTATATGTAGGCAGATATTTGAAGACGCAACCTAATGCCAGTATGAAAGTTTTAAGTCCATTTATCATGGAAAGTCACTAAAACGCAAGTTTGAAAGATCAAGTCTATCCATTATGAAATAACAACAAAGTGCCTAAACGGAATTTTAGAAACGTTAAAGATTTCATCTAAACTGAATTTAGCTTACATCGTTAATTTTGAAGCGTTCGCCTGTTCAGGCGAATTCCAACGCCAGCCCAAGAGTGGCTCACACTTCACATGGTTGGTCTTTTATATGCACAAAACACGGCTTGCAGAACATAGTCAAGGGGGGGGGGGGACCAAAGAACGTAGACAGGGTGGAGAAGGTTCTAGGAGCCTCACGGATCTAGTAGAAGCCCGCTCGTAAACTTGGTGGAGTGTTACTTCTTTTCTTCTTATGGTCTTTGGGCAAGCAGAAACGGCGTGACGTATTCCAGTTGACGCGCCTCAGTCTTACAAGGAAGGTCTTGACGGCCAGGTGTGTGTTGATAAGTGGCTCGCAGTGTTTACATGAGCATGGCCGCTGACGTCTTGTAGAATTGGGTAAGTTTACAATTCCTAGTATTGTAACTTTAGCTAGCGGCTAATGTTACAACCTAGCAAAGTTTTATTAAGTTAAAATCTACAGGCGATGTTTACGAATGACATAATTTATAAGTTGTTTTCCCTTTCCCACTTTTTTTTTATATATATATCTTTTACAGTCAATATCTATCAATCTAAAAAAATGGTTTAAGTGATTCAGCCCAGAGAAAAATAAATTGAGATCTGCATATATTATAAGACAACATAGTCTAATGCCAAATTCGCCTATCTCTGACAAACAATTAATCAGAGCAAGTTTTTTTTTTTTTTTTTTTTTTTTTTTTAGGAATGAGTCCAATTAAAATTAAAGCGCTAAACCTAACATGATAAATAGAGATTAAAATAGGAAACCAGTAACTATAACTTATACACAATTTAAATCTGTTACGCCCAAAATATAAAGTTCAAAAGGTTAGGCATCTCAACCCATTTATCTTTAATATTAATACGAGGGTAAAATCGTAAACCTTTCACAAAAATATTCCAATAGTTAGAGCAAAAGTCTCAAGTCCAGATATGTTATGCGTTCAGACAAGAGTAAAGTGTTAGTTTATACGTAGACATAGCTTGAAATGTCAATGAAAGCAAGTTTAAAACTTTTTGTATATTTACTAAGTAAAAATAATCGAAGTGCCTAAAAAGAATTTTGAAAAGTCAGACATTTAACCCAAAAGGAATTTAGCTTACATTGTAATTTTCGTCGCTATCGCCTATTCAAGCGACCTTCACAGCCAGCCCAAGAGTGGCTCACAATTCACATGGTCGATCTTTTATACGCACTAAAGCACAGCTTGCAGAACATGGGGGGGGGGGGGGGGTCAAAGAACGTAGATAGGGTGGAGAAGGTTCTAGGAGCCTCTCGGAGCTAGTAGAAGCCCGCTCGTAAACTTGGTGGAGTGTTACTTCTTTTCTTCTTATGGTCTTTGGGCAAGCAGAATCGGCGTGATGTATCCCAGCGGGCGCGCCTTAGTATTACAAGGAAGGTCGTGATGGCCAGGTGTGTGACGACAAGTGGCTCGCAGTGTTTACATGAGCATGGCCGCGGACGTCTTCGTAGAATTGGGTAAGCTTGCAGTTTCCAGTATTTTGTCATTAGCTAGCGGCTAATGTTACAGTAATTAAGTAGTTCTAGGTTCGACTCTATGCTAGGTAAATTAGGGGCGTTTTCCACTCTCTCTCTATACAAATGAGGGTTCACTTCCTCTATATTCGTTTGCTTAGTTAGTACTAAAGTAGTTCGAGTTTCGAATCACGTCGGGTAAACTAGAGGTTTGTTTTCACCTAAATTCAAGCTTCCCAGGTACGTTAGCGTTCTATATAATGGGCATTTTCACTATTAGAGTGTATGTAACAGATGGTAAAGGGTGTCAAGTCTCGAGATATGCTGGTTTGCCGGTAACCGGAAAGGTTGAGTTTAGAATCTCGTCCAAGTACTTTGTTGGGGGGAGGGGGTCCCATCACGTCTTCTCTTCTCGCTGATGTGGGCTCACTTCCTCCAAACAACCCTCCTCATCCCATCAAACAGATATAAATGTTACTAGATATACTAAAAGTCCCAGGTTCGATTACCGCAGTGGACAATGTCTTGTAACCTCCTAAGGTGAGAAAGAGAACAACCGGTAAAATTATTATTTACATTCCTTGAAAGCAGGCGAGTAGTCAATAACCTATCGATAGGATAATAGCTTACATTTACCAATCTAATATCGTTATTGCTCACAGTAATATCTTCACCGGCCACTTACAGGAAATATAGAATTTGTTATAGTGCTCCTGCAGCATTACAAACCCTAATGTTTGATAAACACTCTTCTCTAGATATTTATGATCCTGTTCAGGGTTTGAACCCTGCGGCCGTTGAGCGAGCTTTAAAACACTTGGTCAGGAGTCCCGTGGCACACGTCGTTGGGCCCCATTATAGACCGTTTTGGGCGGTCAACATTAACGTATCTAGAATATATTTAAGGTGTTCGGTAGGAGATGAACAGTTTTAGAATATTGACACATGTATATTGTGCTTAGCCCCAAGAATCTCGATGTTGACCATGCGACACAACTATAGCACGAAGACCAGCTGGCAACAAGAGTTAAACACTACACCAAAGATTATAAACTCTGTTACCTACTACACTGTTATTATTATTATTATTATTATTATTATTATTATTAGCACCGCGTCTTACTACCCGTTCGGGTTATACGCACTTACGCTAATGTGTAATGGTAGGGTGATTGTGAGATGAAATGAAGGACCTACAGTTTAACGTGGAATCCGAACCACGGTGGCGGCCTGGCATTCCTCACATTAACAAGATGTCTTCTCAGAGGTGAAGGAAGGGTTTGGAAATCAGATAAATCTGTGCCGGGACCGAGGATTAAACCCCGGCCGCCAGCACAGAAGTCTGACACCTTACCCCTAGACCACCAGGTCACCTACTACACTGTTCAGCGTGAGTTAAGATATCTGGCGTTTAGGTGAGAGAATCTAGGTTTGACTCTGGAGCACAGAACACACGAGTCCTTTACCGGTGGTAGATGGCGGGGGTTCGAATCCCTGTGACGTATAAAGTCAACAAAGGCCACTGAGGATGTCCCCCGGGCATGTTGCGACATGTTGATTGCTAATTGATGATTGATTATTTTTTAAGAAATCCTTAGAATATGTTCAGCCTTGGGCGGTGGAAATGTTTGAACCCTGACCTCCGCAAACCCTTAGAGCAATATTCATAATACCAGGAAGGTGTTCAATATATTAATGTTACACAATACAAAAGAAGTGGAGTTAGACTATACTAATGCTTGTTATAATAATACTTTCTACGTATGTCAGAAATTTAAAAAGGAGGCTGAAAATGAAGATGTGCAAACTGATTTCTCTATTGGTACAATTTTTATTATCACTGCGTCTCATTTCTCATTCGGGTTATTTATACGTATAGATTAATTACGCTTATGTGCTAGTATCTAGAAAGGGTGAATGAATATAAATAAGATTGGGTGACCAAATAAATTACAATTTTTCAGTAAACGCAATATATTAAAATTAGTTGACATGTTTAAAAAAATTGTTTTATATAAACAACATAAAAAAGTTAGTGATTAGTATGTCTCATATTTCTTAATTGCTTAAAATGTATTTCAGTTGATCCCAAATGATTATTATATTATTTTTCTTGATTTGTTAACTCATTTAGCGTACATGATAAATAAAATTAAACTCAGATAAGGTCAATAAATTCGAATACAACCCTCGGTTGGGCTATTTTTTAAAGAGGCCTAACGCAGGTTTTTAAACCCAGTTTTAAATTTTGGTTTACTAGTATCAAAATATTTTGTTAAATGCTAGCTTGCTAGGCCTAAAATATTCCTTAAAAATAATAATTCATTAATTTGTAGCTTGGTTTAAATATAGGTAGGCTATCTGGTTTGATATGCGATAATAATAGTATGTTATGTATCTACTCAAGTTTCCAAAGCATTACTAAAAAGTGTTTGAAGTGTATGAGATGAAAATTATTAATTAAAACTTATAAAGATTGGTTAAAGTGTCAAATATGGAGATTGGAAAACGTGCCGAAGATTTCGCGTGAAAACCACCGGCCATTCATACCTTACTTGCCGATAACGTGAATATTATGTTGCCGGAACTAATCACGGTACTACAATGTTGTATTATATTTTGTGATTGTATATAAAAAAATACATATGCCACGTTAATTGGTAGGAAATAATGGTTTGATAAAATTATCGATAGCATTTGTTTACCGATATTAAATGGTCTTTCAGTGAGGTAGGAGATTTTGGCGTGGACTCCTGGCCAATCAGCGCATTCGGTTTAGCGTCTGTGTTTGACCCTATGTGGAAGGGAAGCGTCTGAGACGCGACACTCGCCGGTTAGCACGCAAACAGCTAAGCTCTGTATTCACAAAGTACTTTTAGTAACGGGTAAAGATAAAGTTTTGAGATGAGTGAACAGAGAGGTAGACCTGGTGGCTAGATAACCACAACCCTAAATAATCATCATTATCATTGTTTCTCTAAATTAAGTAACCGTGGTACCAACATGTATAATTTTCAGTTAAAATAAACCTTCAAATTCTACAATAAATAGTATATCTTCAATCGGCTAACCACAACCCTAAATAATCATCATTATCATTGTTTCTCTAAATTAAGTAACCGTGGTACCAACATGTATAATATTCAGTTAAAATAAACCTTCAAATTCTACAATAAATAGTATCTCTTCAATCGGCTGTGTTCATCTAACCCCACCATTATCTATATAACCCCGAGATGCTCTCCTGGAACCAACTGACTGCAGTGGACGACAACTTTTTATGAAGAACAGCTGAGTGAGGTGGGTGACTTGGTACACAACTTCTATATAAGGGCCTAATGGGCACCTTGAAACTGTTACAAAAAGTGTCTTTATATACAAAGAACGAAGGCTTCAAATTACGTTAACGTTACCAGTAAATCTTATATAAGAGAATTTACATAACGCGAGAGTTTGGCTAACAGACTTTAGTCAAACTCCCCGGGACTATCTGATCCAGACTCAGAATTAGGAAATTAAACAGTATTTACTTTAATAAACAATAATGTAAATGTACTATTTAGAACAAAATTAGAAAAAAAAAATTAAATATACAAAAGTTAATTAAATTAATAATTAATACAAAAATAATTATGAAGATTACTTCACTTTACGATTTTTCAATATGCGAATTAAATTAAGAAATGACACCTCGATGTTTACTAAATATAAATACTATTATCCACAATTTCAGACACTTTACATTTTACTCGTTCAATTTCAAAACAATTAATAATTGTGGCTACCTAGATGATTGAACTCTCCAAAAGACTCTAGCACCCAAGTAGCGACATACAAAATATAGAGTCTCATTGAATGATCAGGTAAAGAAATATTTAGATTTAGAAAAACGAATATTAATTTTTATACTACAAAAAATACAACTAAAAGTTGAAAATAAATCAGAGTCCAATAAACGAATCGCCATAGTTACGATTCCAATACAATACAAATGTTTATCCTGCCATTGTCCAGGTCCAAGACAATAATCCTTCGTCGGTCGTAGTTATCAAGATAGTCATTTTGGAATACATGCACAGCCTATTATATAGTGGGGTTTCGTCGCAATAGAAAGAAGGTGGGAGAACTGAACACACGCTTGGTGACGTCAATGGTGGCTTCAAAAAGTCACGTACACATCTTGTTGATACGGCTCCATCAGATTTCCAGCCTATTTCTTCAATCATCTGATGTTTTGAAAGTAGTTCATCTTTCTACCATCAGAGGGAAGGTGAATAGTTATTCTCTAGTCGTCTTCAATGTTGGATGGCCCATTACACGTTAGCAGAATCGGAGCGTGAGGACTACGTCTTGTAGGAACATCGTAGCTCGCCCGACCCACTCGTCAATTTAGGATGCTAGTGTTAGAATATTCAATTGCTAAGTCCATGAACAGTTAAATTATATTGAATTGGATTATGTAGTGAAACTATATTGTTCAGCAATGATTTATTATTTCGTACTAACCTACGTGAACTACAATAGAGAAGATTACTATTGTAGGGATCCTATTACTTTCGGTATAATTGGAGCGGGTTGTATGATTTATTGAGAGTTATGCGTTAATGTCAGCATGGGGTTGGTCCTATTGTAACACAATGTAATTTAATGTAATGTTGCAGCATGTGATGTATGTATGTATGTATGTGATGTAATGCGTGTTTAAGAAAATGTCTGAATGGAAACCATTCAGTCGTCTCGGAACCGCACACGCGTACGACCTCCTCGGAATCTCGTAGACGAATGCGATTGCAACCCATTATATATGCAGAAAGTATATGATAAGTAACATCCAACCCGTAACCTACCGTGAGTAATAATCTTACATACTTCAATTAGCTTAACAAGTTTTTGCTTATACCAAATTCAAAATTTATGTTTTAAACGACTCATCGGCCTTTTAAAATTAATGTATTATTGATGTAACATCATTTTTTATTCCCACTTTTTTCATATCTGTTGAATAGTAAAAATCTGATCAATTATTGATCTATTTCGTCGAAATCCATACTGATAATCCCCAACTATTTCATTTGCATATTGAGTCAATATCACTAGAATTAATTTAGATACATTTTTATAGCATCTTGATAGTAGAACCTAATATTATGGATAATAATAATAATAATAATAATATAAACAATATATATAAAAATAGGTAGAAGAGCTCTGTAGTCATTCTATATTATATCTCTCTTCCAACTATATGCACCATTGAGAAATTTTTAGTTGTCTAGGAATATAATATTTATCTTTTTATTGGTGGTTATCGTGAAATATAGCAGACGCAAGAAAAGCCTAGGAATAAAAATGTTTTAAAACTTGAAATTGTAAGTAAAACATTTTAAACTTAACATTGAACCACATAAAGTGCTTTAAACTAGAATAATATTACGATTCAATAATTATATTTTAATTTTATGTATATATTGTTAACAAGTCTTAACAATTACCATGATAGTAAATTTAATTTAATATTTTAGTGTTATATTCAACACAAGTGTTATTAACGATCTAAATTTGGTGGTTTGGATGAGGACGTTAGCTTATAAAAAATGCACACCTCTTATCGAGAAAGGATAGTAAGTAAAATTACTCGGCCAGTATTTGAACAATTTTTTGGCAATGGAGACTATTACAGCCATGATTGAATGTTGTACAGCAGACCTCTTCCCAAGTTGCACAGGAAGCCCTTCTTTCTGTCCCATAATACAAAGTTATTATAAACAATACATAGCGACTATAGTCCATGTTTTGATGTGATAACACAAGCACAACGCTTGGCACCAAAATCTAACACATTTGTGTTTTAAGCAATATTGGGCGCTAACCAGCAACAGGTTGTTCTCATTCACTCTTGTAGTGTGGCCAGCCTCAATTAAGTTAGATTGTTTTTCCATATAATTAATGATTATTATTTCCTCATTTTGGCAACTTTCTCTATTCCTACACCTTAAATCTACAAACCTCATTGCATGCTTTAATTAAACTCTCTTTGTGTACTATTTTATATTTGAATCATAAGTATGGTAACTAATAAGTGTTTTCTATTTCACATATCAAAAACTCATTGTCCCTAGAACTGCTAGCTGTATCTATGTTGGGCAGTATGGGAACATAAGGTCTAAGCTCTATTTACCTATGTGCGTATAATGTTTAAATTAGAAACATAACACTGTCACATTTATATTGACAGCACAACACTTTCCTTGGTCAAGAAATTCAACTATTTCTGGTCACGGTAATTTATATTTTTTTCTAATATATCATTTTATAATTAATTACATAATCCAAAGAGCTGGAGCTCACTTATGGAATTATGAATTTAAAATAATTGAAATTTAACATGAATTTAAACCCTTCCTACACCTCTGACAAGATATCTTGTGAATGTGTGGAATGCCAGGTCGCCACCATGGTTCGGATTCCACGTTAAACTGTAGGTCCTCATTTCATCTCACAATCACCTACTATTACACATTAGCGTAAGTGCGTGTAACCCGAACAGGTAGTAAGACGCGGTGCTAATAATAATAATAATAATAATAATAATAATAATAACATGAATTTAAATTCTAAAAGATTTTAAAGACATGAATATTTTATCATGAAATAAAAGTAAAAAAAAAAATACACAACATAATAGACATCAGTACCAGTGGATAAGATAATTTTGAAATATGTGTGATAATATTGATAAGTACATTTTTATCAATAAACATTTACAAAAATATATTTAAAAATATGTAAATAAAATAAAATAATAATACATAAATAATGAGAAAGTTCCTTTGAAATAAATATGAAAATTTAGGGAAATTAATTAGTATTATCATAATAAACAAGACATGTAGGTATGTTCAGGAAAATAATATTATCTATTCTAAAATGTTTACTGTGGAAACATAAGCTATATTTGTAATTGAAATATGTGTAATAATATTGAGGAATACATTTTATCAATGAATGTGATTTTTATATATATATATATATATATATATATAAAGGAAAAAAGAATTATGATAATACTAACAAAAGCAAACTAATAATGAAGAAGTACTTTTAGAGGTAAAAATGAAAATTGCGGAAAATTTATGGGTATTACAATAATAAACAATATATGTAGGTATATTCAGGAAAATAATAATAGGTTCTAAAATGTTTACTGAGAAAATATAAATGTATTATAATAATTGTGATTGAAGGCAATTAGATAGGATGAGACTTAAGTATTTTACAGTATTGCAATGTTTTTTTAAAATTTGTCACTTCCAGTAAGCCAGAGATATTTGTTGGAATTGCATTATATATTATAGTCATTTTATTTAAAGCTGAGTTTGTTCCATAGTTTACAGTGTTAAAAGATTCATGTTATATTTTAAGTGAGCATCTAGTATGATGGTATGAATGAGGGAATTCTAATTTGTGGGTACTTTTAAGTTATTTTTATTTATTTTGTAAGCAAGAATGCTGGTTTGGTAAATAATCAATTTATTGAGAGGCATTAAATCCATATATTTATAAATCTCGATAGTTTTATATTCCCCAAGAGGTAATCGATATAGTGATCTAATAATTCTATTTTGGAGTGCAGATAATCTTTTAAGTTTCGATTTGGTGGAAAAACCCCAACCATTACTCATATATATTAGGTATGAGTGTACCAAATAAAAATAAAAAGTTATTTTGATTGGATTAATTAATGCATAGGCACATTGGCTTAATGCTCCTGCAATAGGAATTAGTTTTTTTTTTTTGTTATATTATTTATGTGACTGTCCCATAAGAGAGTCAATAGTTAGGCCCAGATAAGTAACAGAGTCTACAAATTTCAGTATTTAATTTTCCATGATAATTTTATATTTTATTATTTTTTTGTGGCTAGGTTTTGAGAATAGGATAAGTTTAGTTTTTTTAAAATTAATAGAGCGCTTATTGGTATGAGTATAGTATAGCAAAGGAGGATGTTGGATTTGTTAAAATATAGGTAAATTTATTTTTTCAGTAAATGTATATGTAATGACTAATGACATGTGATGCGCAGGTGTGTGCACAGTGAAAGTAATACTGCTGTGTGTGATTGAGCAGAGTTACTAGTCAGATGGTTGTTGCTGCACACATACACTTAAGTTGTCTAGTGTAAGAGTATAGATTGCTGGCTCGTTATAAATAAACTGTATAGATTGCTTGTTCGTTATAAATAAACTGTATAGATTGCTTGTTCGTTATAAATAAACTGTATAGATTGCTTGTTCGTTATAAATAAACTGTATAGATTGCTGGCTCGTTATAAATAAACTGTATAGATTGCTTGTTCGTTATAAATAAACTGTATAGATTGCTTGTTCGTTATAAATAAACTGTATAGATTGCTGGCTCGTTATAAATAAACTGTATAGATTGCTTGTTCGTTATAAATAAACTGTATAGATTGCTTGTTCGTTATAAATAAACTGTATAGATTGCTTGTTCGTTATAAATAAACTGTATAGATTGCTTGTTTGTTATAAATAAACTGTATAGATTGCTGGTTCGTTATAAATAAACTGTATAGATTGCTAATTTTTTATCAGAACTCTTTGCATCTATAACTTGAGTAATTTTTGAACCATTTTAAGGGTGACTTTTCTACTTGAATATACTGCAATTCATCAATCAATATAATGTGATCAACTGTATCAAAGGCCTTAGTCAGGTCAATCAACAAACCCATTCCCAAGTTTCCATTGTCAATAGTATTTTGATTTTTTTAATTAGGTCAGTAGCTGCAGCTTGAGTATTAGAGTCTTTCAAGAAACCATATTGTCCAACAAAAAAATAGTTGTTTCTATTTAAATATTCCAAAAGTCTAATTTTGACAGATTTTTCAATTATTTTTTCAAGATTTGTGATGAGACTAATATGCCTATAGTTACTACAAAGATCTTTAGTACCTTTTTATTTATAGGAACAACCAAGGATTCTTTCATTTTATCTGGCACTATTCCAGATACAAAAGTTAAGTTAACTATTTGTAATAATATAGGACTTAGATTTTCTTTTACTAGTTTTATAAATATAGTTGTTATATCATCCTTCTCTGGCTAACAATTGTTGGGGAGGTAGTTTATATATTTTCTAGCCTTTGCATTGCTATAGAGATTTTTCCTCCCTGTTCAAAATGAGGAAAAAGTAAAACATAAAACAACACTCTAGTTGAACCTAAGGGACTTTAACAATAATTTCAGGGAATCTGGTTGTCTTTGCTCATTACAAATGATTTATCTTAGGTAAATATAATAACATGGATCGTGTAAAATTGTACTTACCAATTGAAGTTAATAAACCAAAATTTGATCAATAATTATTGCTATGCAAAAATAACACCTGAGGAGAATATAAGAGTTGCTTAAGTGAATCAGTTTTAATCTTATCTTAATTAATATTGCATTGTGGCATGTTTCTATGTTTTAGATATTCAGATGGATTAAACTGTATTTATATAGTTCTATAATATATTAACTTAAAGTACTACAATTATTTCAGTTTCAGATTAGGAACTACATACAATATGTCTACAGAGACTGAAGTGAAAGCTTTGTGCACAGGTCCACAGCCCAATGTGTCGTATCCACTCAGCGTTCTTTACTGTGGCAACTGTTCCATGCCTATTGAGGTAATTTTATCCTATATGCACATCTACGAGATTTGGAATAGTATAAATAAATAAAAAATGTGGGGTGTAGCTCTCATAATAAGCTAGATAGGTAGGCCTACTCTACAAGTTAGATGAAATAATTTTTATTGCCCACAAATGTAATTTTCACTAAATAAACAACAGTTAAAATATATACATACAAAAAATTCAATTTTGATCTTTACACTATAGGATATACTTGGGGGTAACAATTGTACCGTTAATGTCATACATAATAGTCTTCAATTTTACTATCCTATTTTGTACAATGTATGGATATGTTTAGAACATATCCGACACCTTTTCTCAGTCGGTAACTTGTTTGCCTACTGAGCTGGGAGTCTTGGGTTTGATTACCAGCATGGCCGAAAAAATTATCATTGGTGAAATATGGGTTTACCCTCTCATAATTATGAATTAACGGCCAGGGGACTGAATGTTGTGCCTGCCCTGGATATTAGTTAGATTATAAGGCATAATATGAAGCTATGACAGGCCTAGCAAGCTGGTAGTGGAAAATACACCCATTGTGTTGAAAATAAAAATTAGACTTATTCTCAAAATTATTACTATACTAGTACTCACATATTCAAATTTATATTTATATCTAGTAATAGCTGTAGCCTTACTGTAGCTTTAAAAGTTTATGGATTTTTTTTTTATAATCTTCACAGTATTGTGAGTACTACCCTGAGTATGACAAGTGCAAACAATGGCTGGAGAAGAATTTACCAACGGAGTTTGAAAAGGTTGTCAAACTTGGTAAGTTAAGTAATTCAGTTCCTATTGCAATTTTTTCTTAACTTAATAAAACAACTATTAGTAGTTTTTATCGTAATGCATATCCTGGCTATTCAAGCTGAATTAGGTATACCTACATAATAAATAAAGACGAATTTGAATCTAGGCCTAAACAAAATGTACCAGCACTCACCTGGAGAAGATATATAAAAATCCTCAGTTCACCTGGCAGGAATTTGGTTCATGACCTCTTTGGTCAGTATACCAAACAGGTTCATTTTGCTGGCATTTAATTAAGTTACATATTAGGACTACCTAGTTAAAGTTACATTCACACAATTATTTTAATAAACTTGAGGGTAAAGAGGTTTAATTACGTGTTTATTTAAATAAATTTCTAACAATAACAAATGACACACTAAAGACATTCAAAGCTCATTTTATTTTCTTAATGATATGCATTCTTTGTTTAGTTTTTATGAAAAGTGTGCAACCCTTTTCTTATCTTATTTTTTTTTTCATTGGCTGGTACTAATTAGGTTTTACTAATTTCACAAATGTGTCCCCAGCCATAGGGTATTTGTAATGTTTCTATCATAAATTAGTACACTCATACAATATTTTATTAATAAAAGTTGCTGCTTATCTGTAAAAGCATGTCAATAGATTTTAATTTTAAAGAGACCTATAGACTAATTGGGTGACCTGGTGGTCTAGGGGTAAGGTGTCAGACTTCTGTGCTGGCGGCCGAGGTTCAATCCTCGGTCCCGGCACAGATTTATCTGATTTCCAAACCCTTCCTACACCTCTGACAAGACATCTTGTGAATGTGTGGAATGCCAGGCCGCCACCGTGGTTTGGATTCCACGTTAAACTGTAGGTCCTTCATTTCATCTCGCAATCACCCTACCATTACACATTAGCGTAAGTGCGTATAACTCTAACGGGTAGTAAGACGCGGTGCTAATAATAATAATAATAATATAGACTAATTCAAACAAAAACTTTGTCATTTCAACATTGCATTGGTTAAAAGTGTTTATCTTTGTTGATCAATCACCTCTGTAAGATAGATTCAAACCATGGTTGAGTCAAAATCTATTTGGGAAAGGTAATGTTGTGGTAATGGGAAATAATAGTTCAATTCAAGTAAGATGGTGGCGGCTTTGAAGGGATGTGCGTGTCACTGTAGAATACAAACCTTTTCTATAACAATAATAGTGTGATAATTTAAATAGCTACCGAATCAAATGAACAAGAAAGTAAATCGAACTGCACTAAGTGTAAAAATCTGTTAAAACATTCATTCGTATTCAAGGTGTTAACTTGTGAATGTGGGGAATGCCAGGCCTCCACCGTGGTTCGGATTCCACGTTAAACTGTAGGTCCTTCATTTCATCTCACAATCACCCTACCATTACACATTAGCGTAAGTGCGTATAACCCGAACGGGTAGTAAGACGCGGTGCTAATAATCAATCAAGGTGTTAACTGATGAAAATACCTCGTGTAGCATATGTAAAAACATCGTAGGAGAGAAAAAAAAAGTGTTATGTGATATTAGCCAAAAATGGTATCATAAAATGTGTGCAAAAATTACAGACAAATTGTTTAAAATATTAAGTCGGGTAGAAACAAACATTCCATGGACATGTACTAAATGCAAGAGTGAAATTTCCAAAACTTAAATGCAGGTTAACTCAGTTAAGGACTCTCAATTATTGATCTTGACAAATATTTCAAATAATGATAATATGGCATTAAATCTTCTCAAATCCATAACAAATGATGTTCGAGAAATGAGGAATCCTTGAACTGCTTGACAAAATGAATGGAAAAGGCTGATAATGATATAATCAAGCTCAACAATGAAGTGTCTACTTTAAAAATAATAAATGACCAGGCACAAAAAGCATTCTAGATCTCCAGCATAAACATTGTCGAAATTTATAACATTACTGAAACAAATTGCGAAAAAATCCTAACAAAAATTACCTTACAAGCTGCCAAATTAGGGGTTTATATATATATATCTTAAAACAATGTTGACACTTGTAATAGAGTATCCAAAGTTAAAAAAAAACTTGAACCAAATAATATTACTCCTAGACTGAGAAGCATAATAGTCAAATTCACAAATAGATATATAAAAAAAGAAATTTATTGATTCCCTTAAAAAAGAAAGCTTTGACAACAAAAATGACTGAAGAAAGAAAACGGTTATCTCTTCTGTTGAGTAAGAGACACTGACATCCTACTGCGGAAAACTCAAACAAGTAATATTATCATTATAAAGACTGAAGAAAATATCAAGGTACTCTGATTTCAATCTTTCCTACCCATACAGTGCATCAACATGGCTATGTTACAAATGTTGTAAGTGCTACAAGTCCATTTCTCAATGGCAAGAGTCTAATGAGTGTTATCATGATGTTTTCAAGATTCTTGATAATCAAGGTAGGCCTACATCAAGGCACCAAACTAAGTGGATATGTTAAAAGCGGGGATTTTGCTTATATTCAACTTAATTTATGTATATTTTTATTTAATTGTCCTTGAAAAAAATTTAGCTTTAAATTTCATATGGTAAGATATAATGATTACAAATCTAACAATAATACATTAATATTATTATATTAATAAATATTTTAATATGTTGAATTTTAACTCTAGTTTGGTATTACTATAGGCTATAACACTCTTAGATACTAAAAGTACAGATATAATCTTATTTAATCAATTAACTGAAACATTTACTAAAGCAATAAATGCTTCTATGAACAAATTTTGGAATAGATTCCTAGGACTAATAAACTATCTACCCCTTGGTTCACTAATGAGCTATTCAGTCTAATCTCAACTAGAGACAAATACTTTAACAAAATTAAAAAATCCAAAGATAGCTTCATTTATTAACAAAACTATTTAACTTTAAGAAACATTGTCACAAACTTATGTAGAGCATTGCGATGGCATGAAAATTTGTAACACCTAATAAAATGTCGAAAATTTTAACCGGAAGTTGAAATTTTAATACAAAGTGTCGACCCTTGTGGACCCAAACATACAAATTAGGACATTAATTTTTTAAAACAAAATTAC
This sequence comes from Timema cristinae, assembly GCA_039000515.1. NCBI lineage: Eukaryota > Metazoa > Arthropoda > Insecta > Phasmatodea > Timematidae > Timema > Timema cristinae. Next base: position 58,825,307 of record JBCFYV010011164.1, read on the forward strand.
AAATTTTAAAACTGGGACTCATAAAAAAAGTTTTATATAAGTATAGTGCAATTTATGCTTGGGTTTGCTAGTGTATATTATTTCGTTTCATATATTACGAGTTTTGATTCAATATCTCCATTTTCAAACAATAGAGCGAGAAATTCCATCTGGAGTTAGTACAATTTATTTTTTTACTTATTTTAATAATTTTATATTAATCTCACATTTATTGATAAAATGTATTCATCAATATTAGCACACATATTTCAGAATTATCTTATCTGTAACATTCAGCTGGTACTGCTGTCTATTATGTTTTGTGTATTTTGCTATTTTCTTTTTTTGTTTTTGTTTTGATTCTTTTGTTTACTTTTATTTCATGATAAAATACTTATAATGTAATTTAAATCTTTTAAAATTTAAATTCATGTAAAATTTCGCTAATTTTAAACCCATAGTCCTATAAGTGAGCTCTAGCTCTTTGGATCATGTATTTAATTATCATATAATAATAATAATAAAAAAAATCTGCATTGATTATAATGTGCTTCAATGTCTCCCAATAAGGATTGCCAGTGACATTGAGGATTTAATCTGATCTAAGTGTATTAGGTGTGAACGTTATAGCCACTTTTCATTCTAAAGCAGGTAAAATTTATTTAAATTACCCTCTTCATCCTCTCACCTTAATTAAGTCATAAATCATATTGATATTATCACTACCCCCCAACTATACTTGTGGGCAATTTGTCAAAATGACTGTGGTGAAGTGGAGGTGTGATTGATAAGACAGGTTGGAATGCGGTTTTTGATGTTAATTAAGGCAAGGGAAATACGTTAGGTCATTAAAAAATACCATAATATTAATATAAAACTAATAACAACAACTTTGCACTATTTTTCACATTGTTATCAGCCAAATTAAGACACTTATAGTAGCATTTGACAATCTTTTGTATTCCATCATCATAGAATTCTGCCATGTGTGGTTTGAGCCATTTATTCATGTACATGAAAATATGATAATCACTAGGCACAAAATCTTAGTTGTATGGAGGGGGATTAAACCATATCCATTTGAAGGTTTGGAGTAGGGTTCAAGTAAGCACAGCAGTATGAGGGCAGGCGTTATCGTGCAAGAAAACCACCCCAGAGCTCAACATACGGTGACATTTTCTCTGAACATCCCCCTTAACTTATTTAGTGTCTGGCAATAAACCTCTGCATTGATTGTGGTGCCCCATTACAATAAATCCACTAACAATTCTACTATTTTTTTCCAAAAGACAGTTGCCATAAGTTTCCTGGAACAGAAAGTTTTCCGGCACTTCTTTGATTTTCTTGGTGAGTGAGTATAGCCCCACTCCGCTGATTCCATTTTTGTTTCTACGTTTACATATGAGACCCAAGTCTCATCACTTGTAACAATCTGATCTGTTGTAACGATCAACGAAGGTGAAAGCCAACTCCATCCGTTGTGTCTTGAGCTGTTCTGAAAGCAGTTTAGATGTCCACTGAGCACAAAACTTCCAGTAGCCTAATGTTTCACTTATCACTTTTCAAGAACTGTGTGAGACATATGTGTGGAATCACACAAGAAACCTCTGAATTGGTCATTCTCTCAAACCTTTTCATTAATCTTCTGAACTAGTTCATCATTCGCCACTCCTTTCTTCATAGTGGGCATTGGTCTGCCAATTTCTTTTGACATATGGCATTATTATCTCACACCACCCTTTCTCATGACATTCTCCCATGATCTTCGCCATGTTGACAATGGATTTCAACAGCTTTACTGTTTTTGGCTAAGATTAATTTTATCACTGAGCATACCTTATAGCTGGTGGAACTTTCACTTTCAGCACACATTTTCAACGGCAGTTATTGACATACAATAATTTGACATACAGTGGTTGTTTTGGAATTCAATGTTTTGATTGCTGAAAGTTGAGTGTTGTCGCTCCATTATTTACATTACACACTGCATCTAAGTTGACAGACAATAAATAATCAAATACTACACTGGTTGTTAAAATATTATGATAGTGAAAAAAAGTTCACGGGTGCTAACAGTCTGTAAGTGTCTGTAAGTGCTTGTGAAAACTAAAATATATATTTTTGTAATTTTTTTCCACTAAAAACAATCTCTCAGATGAATTAGAATTATAGATCTACCATTTCTCTTTCCACTTTTGCTCAGGGGATAAAGAGGATGGTGATGGGGCAGGAGCAGATGAAGAGAAGAAGAGACAAAAAAGAGGAGGCAAGGGATGATGAAAACCAAGAAGAAAGAGGACGGCCCGAAACAAGTGTATGTGTCCCGGGCTCCTCGTGGCAAAAAGAAGTCTGTGACTGTTGTTACTGGACTTAACTCTTTTGGTGGGTATTTACTTTTTAGATGTTAAGCTCTTTTGTTCTCATTCACTTAGTGGTTTATTTGTATTAATCAACCGAGAATAAAGTTGGGATAAGAGGATAGTATTGAGAATGCTAGCAGCACTAAATCCCGCACTGGGGTGCACATAAATTAAGTGTTGGTTTTTTGATTTGGACTGTCATTGGGTAAGGAGTTTGTGATTCAAATAACAATTTTGGTCCTGAAGGTGGTTTTTCCTCAATTGTTTTCCTGTTCTCCCTCCATGAAAATATGGGTACATTCTCTCTAAATCCTACCTCTCTCATTCCTACCCTAATACTGTAAATATGAAAATAGTCAAAAGGAGTTGTAAGAGACCATGCAAAATATTAATTAAAAGATGATTACAAATGAGATGGCAATGGCTAGATAATTTTATAATAAAGGAAATTGATAAAACTAAAGAAAAAGGGAAAATAATCTAATAAGAGTAAATTTGATGAAGAAAGCCCACCTAGTGAAAGAGGAAAATGTGTGAAGAATCCAATGCACAAAGGTGACATCTTCTTCCTTTCTTCTGTCTTTTATAGTAGAAATAGTCACACACACATTTTAAACACAAATATAATAATATTTTGGCATTGTTGCCTTTATCAAACACAAAGAAAGAAAGAAAGAAAGAAAGCAGAGAGAGTACACTTGACATAAACACTGGATTACTTCATTTTGAATTTAAAGAAAAACTGTTAGAAACACATTGTGCCAACTGTTTTTGGGAGTAAAGATACATTTCTTGGCTATGGTTTAGTATTTATATAGGCCTATATATCATATTTTAAAGCGTCTTCTTGATGTACGTACAAATCGATTTTTAAAATGCAATGGTAAGTATAGGACAGGCTATTTAATTTAGATATCTGCAGTTTCACTTATAAACTATTCAGTAACTTAAATATTGCTAAAATTGATATTGTAATGTGGGGCGCACATGACCTGTGAGGGTCACAGGCCGTTCACACGTGAACGTGTGACCACGAGTTCTTTTAGAGATATTGGGGTATGCTGCCGACCAAACACGAATGAAAATGCCTACGGAATATTTAAGGTTTTGATTATTGAAATTACCACTTACATGTACACACTGGTTAACTGTATATCTAAATTAATTATAACTAAACAAGTAATTGAGTAAAATAAAAAAAGAGTCTTAATCAAGTCTGTAACTTAATTAAACTAATAGAGCACACAGAGATGTAAATAAATTGAATAAACAAATTAACAACTACAAAACACCTAATAACTATTCAAATATTTAAAAACAGTCACAATAATGTTCATTAACACAGTAGTTCACAATAACAACAAATGTCACTTGTCTCACACACAATACATGGCGGTGACCTGCTATACACAAACGCCGGACTCGCTGATCCACCCACAAATGCGCCGACACACTTGACACGCCGGTCCACACAATGTACACACCGGTACACACACTCGCACTGGGGACTCCCGAACTCATTAGTCGAGAACCAAGAACTGACTACTCCCGGCTATCGCTGAGCGTGTTTATATAGGGGTGGTGACAGCTAAGGGTCGAGAACCCTCCATTTCTAGAATTAAACGGCCCAGAATAAAATGTTAAAATATACAATTCTATGCAGGGATATTCTAGTTTAAGTTGGTACCATCGTTAGATGTGTTGTTCATTTTTTTATCTAATCTGTGTCCATGTATATGAACCTGTGTAACAGTTGAGTCATGTTCTTAGTTACAGCATGTACTGGTAATTCTAAAACTCGTTATATCTTTCTATAAACTTGTTACTCTGACAGGTTATGGGCCCAGGCTTGTGATTGTGGATTTTAGGACGGATAAACCTATAAGTCGTTTGCTTGTTGTTTGCGACACCGTTGCCAATCACCATCGCCATAATGGTTTTAGAAGAAGACAAAACATACAGAATTCCGCTTTTCGACGGCACTAATTTTGACAACTGGAAGTTTCGAGTAGAAACTCTTCTAGATGAAGTCGATCTGTTGTCCTTTATTCAAGGTGACTATCGGGACTTAGTGAAAATTGCATCTAGTGATAATGTTGAAATTAAGGCGGAAAAGGAAAAAGAGTTGGACAAGCTTCGGAAAGCTGATCGTAAGTGTAAGTCACAGATTATACAACGAATCTCGGACAGCCACTTGGATTGTGTGAAGGATAAGAACACCGCCTATGATATATGGCAAGTGCTTTGTAATACTTACGCTCGTAAAGGTATTGCTAATCAGCTTTTATTACGCAAAACCTTGTTGATGATGAAATTTGATCCCTCTTTAGAGACCCTTGAATTGCATTTTATTAGGTTTGATCGTACCATTCGGGAATTGAAATTGTCGGGAGCTAACCTCGAAGAATTAGATGTTGTCTGCCATCTTCTCTTGACTATGCCATCTGAATATCAAGTAATTGTCACTGCCATAGAGACATTATCTGCTGATAATCTCAACCTGGCATTCGTAAAAACGCGCCTACTTGATGAGTAGAGCAAACGCCAAGCAGAAGGTATCGATGGATGCAGCCAATCATTCTCTAGCGTTACTGATTGTAAGGCTAGAAAATTTAAATATTCGCAGCTGGAATGTTGTCCCAATTGTAAACAAAGCATTTCAAAGCAAGTTACTGGTAATAAGTGTTTTTTCTGTCATAAAGCTGGTCATTTTCGTTCTGACTGTCCAAAATTGAAAGGCAAGAAGCAGCAGAATAATTCAATACGTAAAGCAAATATAGCTGAAGCTAGTGATGATGAATTTAGTTTGACTGTGTTAACGTCAGTGGCTTGTTGTGATGAATCAGTGTGGTTGCTTGACTCTGGCGCCACTGAACATATGATCAGTGATAAAAATATTAGTTTGGTCTCAAATAAGAGACGCCTATCAAAGTCTATCAAAATAAAAATTGCTAAATCAGGATCGATGTTGTGTGCTGAAGAGATCGGAGATATACACGCGTCTGTGACTCACAAAGGTAATCAAAACTTTATCAAAATTTCCAATGTACTTATTGTCCCTGGATTACAATTTAATTTACTCTCAGTTAGTAAAACGGACGCTAATGGGCTTAAAGTTGTGTTTGAAAAGGGGAACGCTACTATTTTGAAAGGCAATATTTTTGTGGCTGCTGCCACTCGATCTGGTAAAGTGTATACAATGTATCTTTCGCCTCATGAAAAAGCATGTGCTGGTGTTGCTAGTTCCATTGTAGCATCATCTGATTTGTGGCACAAGAGGCTTGGTCACATTGGCAAAACTGGTTTAGTTCACTTGAGTAAAATTGTAGATGGGATCAAGGTTGATCAAGGATCGATCTCCGATTTATGTGACTCTTGTATACAGGCTAAACAAACGCGTCTTCCTCACACAAAGCCACGCATTAGAGAGCAGTAAATCTTTATCAGATAGGTGTTTTAAGTGCATTGAAAACAATGAGTCACTTTGAGCAGTTATTATACTCAGATAAATTAAATTTTTATGTATTTAAGATAAAATAGCTTCTCTTGCATTTTCACTGAAGCGACTTATGCCCAACCTGTATATATCTTTATGTCTTGAAATTTTTATTTATATATACACTTTTTTTTTTCAAAAGGGCTTTGTGAAAATCATATCACCATATTGTAACACTATTGAATTTAATCGAGTCACATTGGGCGTCGATTGAAACACTACGGATTAATTCCCAGATATATAATGCTGTGACGATGTTTAGTGTAGCGTATATCCGTCGAAGATAGTAGTTGCTATCTCGTGGTCGAGCACTAATTAAATCGGTATATTAATAAAATTAAAGAAAGAGAACTGTTGATGGCTGTTTATTGACACACTGTTTATTTAAATGACATCTGTTAATTACTTATACATACTCCAATTAAATACTTTATATCTTGCACACTTGTGATATTAATGTAAGTTATTTTATACTGTGATTGCCAGTGTGTGGGCGGAGGTGCGTGGATTGTGCGTGTGGCTGTGTCTGGAGACTGTGGGCGGGGGGTGCCTTAAACATACGCACAACGGCTTATATATGCATACCCCTTGATTTTCTCCCTTCGTCAACAGTGTAAAAACTAACTAATAGAAAGAGTCCTGGCGACAGGTGTTGTGAAGGCTAGCTTCTTATTGGTATAGGGAAATGGTGTCTTTGCCAAATACTATGTAGTTGTTCCTTTTAACAGGAAATAACTCAGTTGTTACTTTAACAGGAAATATATTTTACTGGTAAAATCCTTTTCACATTATTTCTGAGAAGCGCGTGTTTATTCATGGATAATCATAAAAAGATAATTTACATATTTTATTTTAAGGAAAAATTACCTTCATCCATGACTTTTTATATATTTTAGATTGATCCAAACCAATATCATTTCAATATTAAACCCATTTTATCTAAACCATGTTTATTTAAGAGTTTTGTGTTGAAAATGATACAACTCTTGATTTATAGCTTTCCATATAAAAGACTGAGAAAAATTATTTGTTGGTTTGGAGAATCTGGAAAAATCAAGGAATTAAAAAATTAAAAAAATGTTCATCAACTCTGATAAAAGATTGCCAATACATTTTAAAGTCTTGAATAGGGTCATGCAAGCGCGAATTCAGGGGAGTTGTCAAAGGGTCAGTTGATTCCTCTGAGATTATATTTGTAAATAGTTTCCTACTCTTGCTCCACATATATACGGGTACACTTCATCTAGATACTACCCCATTAAGGTTGTAATATTTCTTCACATAATTGTAAATAGTGGCAGGAATTAAATGTGTGGAAAAATAGGTTATTTTTGTACTGTTTCAAAATAAATGTTTTCTGGCTTTTACTTTTATTTGAATCTATTATTTTGTTTTAAATTTAATTAAATAATTTATAAAATTTCACATACTGAGTATAATTCATTAGTGTATGATAAGCTTGTCATGCAATCTCCTAGGCTAACTCTATTCCAGCTTATTCGCTGCTTGAATCATTATAATTATGTTACACTGTCCACAACACTCTCTGTATAATTTTCTTCACTTATTTCAATTTTTTAATCCCATAATTATTAATAAATCTTCAATTTATTTTGTTAGCAAAACACTTTTCCAGTTATTAGACTATCTATAGTCATTGTTTGTTTAGATAGAATTCAAAGATCTAAACTACAAACGAACCAACTAATAAAAGAAGCTCACTATAAAAATGACCATTTCACTGCCTTTTTTATGTCAGACCATGGTATAAAATAAAATAGTATGAAATAATACATTTTAGAGCTTGTGGAAAATAAGAAACCTGTAGTCTTTGAAGTGAATGGAACAGTTCTGTAAGCTGACCATTGGACCATTTTCTTATCATACAGATCAGTTCCATATGTCTACTATGCAGAGCCAATAAAAAACTATTATTTATAATTCCAACCCCCTATGAGAATATTCTAGATCTGCTACGGTCATATGTCCATGTTATTTTTGTTTTGTAGAAATTGACTTGAAAGTAGCGGCCAAATTTTTTGGCACCAAGTTTGCATGTGGATCTTCAGTGACGGGGGATGACGAGATTGTCATCCAAGGGGATGTAAAGGATGACTTGTTTGACATCATCCCTGAAAAATGGCCAGAGGTGAGTGGGGAAGCTAAATACAAATATTACAGTTTATAAGTTAGTTTGTAAGTTGTGTGCTAATAAAATCACTCATTTCATTGCAGATTAAATAACCCATATTAGCGTAGCATCAACATAACATACTGATTATTTTTTTTTATATTTCACCCCCTTTTTAATGAGAGCATTTACTTGTCTGTAAACCCTAGTAATCCTTGGAAGTGGAAAGATAAATTATTATTAAAGAGTGAAAATTAGAGAAAAATGTTAATTTGACAAAAAAGAGTAAGCTTTAGATTACACAATCGTTTGTTGATTCTTGTTTGTATTATTTTCCCTTCCCCCCAAATTTTCTGTTTTTATCTATTTTACTGCTAAGACAGACCTAGCCAGCCGCAAGGTGGACACAGCAATGAATGTACAGTAAATCTATTTAACTCATGAGCTTTTTACAATCCAAGTTTTTCTCTTTTATAAATACATGTTGACTAATTTGTTTAGGCCAGGCATGTCAAACTTGTATTATCGAAAGGGCCACATTTAAAATGGAAAATACTGAGGGGGCTGCTTTTCAAAAAATTAAATATTGTAATACCCACTTCATTGGCTGAATGGCCTAAGGAGTCACTATCCTATTATACTGGCTTGCTGATGATAGTGAGATCGAGGTTTGAATCCCAGTTGGGTCTACTGAAGGTAATTTTTCCTCAATGGTTTCCCACTCTCCTTCCACGCAAATGTGGGTAGATCACCTTTAAAATGATTCCTCCATCATTGCTACCCCATTAGAATAATTGTCATATATGCATACAACCTGAACAAGTAGTGAGATGCCATGGTTCTTAAAATATTGCAGCAAGAGAGTGGCTTGTGTGTAAGCTTTGATGTGTCAGGTGTTTGTTTATTTTTATAAGAGAAAACGATTGGTCTGACATTAAAATACCTTTATAAATTGCACATATTTGATTTGAAAGTTTAACCATTTTTGGGGACCAATTGATTTTTGGTTAGTAGAGAGTAAAATTCTATGGGTGCGAAATGTGGCCTCTTACGTTAAATGATGAAAAGAAATTTAGAGTGTTTGAAAACAGGGTTCTTAGTAAAAGATATTTGGTCCAAAAAGGATAAAGATAGTGGGGAGTGGAGGAGGCTACATAATGATGAGTTCTACTCATCAGACATTGTTTAGCAATAAAATTTCACAGGTTACGGTGGGCAGGTCATGCAGCGTGAATGGGCGTATCTAGAACTGCATTCAAGGTATTGAATGACAGACCCAATGGAAAAAGATCACTGGGGAGACCCAGACTCATATGGGATGACAAAATTGTATCAATCTGAGAGAGATGGAGTGTAATTAGATAGACCGAATAAAATTAGCTCAAGATAGGGATAGGTGGTGTACTTTTGTGAGTGGGGCAATGAACTTTAGAGTTCCTAATGCCATAGAGTAAATAAGTAACTAAATAAAGAGTAAAAATTTGACTTACCAATCTTACTTGCTAAATTTCCCCAAATAAAGACCAATAATTTTCAAATGTAATAATTGTCTGGGGTGTTTTACTATAATGTTTATAATATACAGTTTTCATCACAGCGGGCTGCAAGTTGGACATGCCTGGTTTAGATAGTTAGGTGATACACTGATTGAAATGTTAATCTGGATGGCTCAGTTTATATTGCAATCAGCGCATAAAACCTTAGGACTAGGGTTCAAATCCATGTCAGGCTATCATTTATTTTACTTACCACAACCCTTCATCAGGGACTTCTGAAAGGATGTATTTGTTTCAAAGAATAAAAGATTTGCTAACTAATTATTTAAAATAAAATTTCATTGGTAATCATTTAGTGTCAAGATTTTATATTTTTACATATTTTCTTTTGTACAGATTGATGAAGATTTTATTGAGGACCTTGGTGATCAAAAGAGATAGCATTTCCATGTGGTTTGATGGCTGCTGCACTTCAAGTTTCAATATTTCTTTCAAATAGTTATTAAATTTAAATATTATTCCAATACACACCAAATGCCCTGCTTAGTTAATAATATTTGAAATTTTAGATTTTTTCCAACTGCAAATGTAAATTTTATATATTGTATTTATTTTAATTAATGGACTTATTTATATAACTGAATCATGTCTTTAGGTTGATACAAATAAATATATTGGTAATATTTGCTCCATATACTTTTTTTTTAATAATAAGTCACTATTATTTCTTTAACATTTAAATATTCTGTTACACTTTGCAGCTGTTATACAGAATGTAATCGTTATTAACTCTTATGATCCATAAATTACTTATACAACTATTTTGCTACTAATGATTTAAGTATAAATATTTCACTTTTATAAAATATATTCTTAAGCCTCTTGAAATTATTATATTTCACTGTTAGAGAATTCCACTCCTAAGGATGTGTTTACATTTGTCATCAAATTGATGTTCACACGAAACACCTTATCATGCAACTAGAGCAGTGCCGGACACTTCCAGAAACACATCATAGAGCAGCTATAGCTTGAGAAGTGTCGGAGGTCTTTACAAATGATACTACTAACCAGTATTTTATAATCTCAATTTGTTCCAAGATACCAATAATCAATGAGACTTGCAAGTATTGTCACAGAAACTTATGCTGAGAGGATTGTTGCTTGGTCGAGTTCGCAAACTACACAATTTTCACATACTTGCTTCTGTTGCATACTTTCATTAACCTCTACTCCCAAACTTTCATATTCATCGGGTTTCCATGGTATAACTTTTCTATGACTTATGATATCACATAATTTTGGGAGTTCCTTTAATTCTTATATTAACTCAGTAACTTAATTCCTTGACTAGATTCTTTGAGATTTCTCAGCAGTGTAACCATAGTAAATACACAGAGATTCACCAGAAACTCTTATCAGGGTTCGAGTACAGGAAGGGAGCATTACATGCTAGTCAAGACACCCCAACACACAAATGTTAGTCTACAGACACTTCTTTATCAGCACAGGTTCTTAGATCAAGTGTTAGACATGACCTTGCATCATGCAAAAATTTTTAAAGATTAAGTTCTAAACAAACCAATCTAGGCTTTCATCCATAAAATAACAGATTCTTTTACATATATACAACCATCATTTATGATCACATAGTCCAACGTACCACTCTCATGTTAGATTGGATTGTTGGTAACAGGGTCATACCATGTCAGTTCATCCAGGCCAACTAACCCACCATCTTGGATGATACAATTTGGCACATAATATTTTTGAATGGTTTTATGATCATATATTACATTTTATGATAATCTAACCAATAGTTTTCAAATCATGGAGGCCCAAATATAGCCTAAATACAACTGAAAATCTTCCGCGGTGACGGTGTGCAAAGTTTACAACATGGAATTAAATATTTTATATCTCTAGAACTAGAAAATATAAATCAATTATTTTTTTTTAACTTCTCTTTAAAGATACAATATTTTGAATGATATATTGTGTTGTGGATTTGTACAAAATATGATTTTAAAAATACAATTAAAATAATTTGCATGAAATTTCCCATAAAAATATGATTAATATAAATTACTAATATCAGAGAAAGCAGAGGCTTTCTTTTGCTTTATGTGCAAAAAATATATCATTAACATAATAAAAATTTAGCTTAAAAGTTTGTTAGTAATCTAATCCTTATATGACAATTTATTAAAATATAACTTACTCAATGTTTTAAAATATATTAAGAGAATTTCTAAAAGAAAACCATTTGGCTTCACAGGTATAAATGTATTTTTTGGAAAAAACATAACTTCTAGCTGAACTTTTTATGAGGCTTCTAACACATGCAAGATGTGACCGAATGGAATATTGCAATCATCTTCAAGTAAAGGCCAGTAAAATGAGTTTGCTGGGCCACTTGGGTGCTATATCGTACTGACACATCTCCTTCTACCAATTTAATTTTATCTACCATTCCAATATACCAATTTAAATCTTAGACATAAGCAACATAACATTGTGTATGTAATTTTTGCTAAATGTCTAGTTTTACACTAAAGTAAAAAATCAAGGAGAAATGTTCATCAAGACTAATTCTTTTCATACCAATTCTAAATGGTAATAATGGAATGAAATTCTGAAAAATTTGTGTACCAGAAATAGTTTTTTCTTGTAAAAACCTTTGTTCACACTTAACTTGGATATCACCCATTGTAGTTTTAGAAATAAAACTAAACTTAATATTTTTAATCTCATTAGAACAAAAATTAAACACATCTAATGGTGTTACTATTTGCTCATTTAGAGATTGCTGTAGAGTAGCTTTAGCACTGATACCTACGTTGTTGATCCCTCCATCACTCCTGTATTTCTCTCCCAACATCTATTCCCTTGGCTCACCCACTGTTTTCACTCCACCAACTCCAATCTCTCCCCTGAGCCCCCTACCTACTCCCGTCCCCTCGCCTTACTCATTCTCCCCTACTTCCACGCCCTATGGCAGGCAACGGGATCCTCGAGTGGGTCAACTTCCACAAGCCCACGTGGTGCTCTACCCCAAGATAAACAAGGTATTGAGGAATCTACTGACAACCTTCGTCTCCACTTCAGTACGTAAATAAACGTTGCTATCTTAAGACCAGCGGATAGTGAGGTTAACAAACAAATCGCCAAGAGAAAACAAAGAAACCATCCAGTGGTGTTTGTTAATCTAAGAGAGACCAAGAAGGTGGAGGCCATGGGAATTAAGTTTTTGAGGAGTATGTTAGCTCTAACCGAGAGAAATTAGGAACGAAGAGTTGTTATACAGGGTTTACATTAGCTAGTATAGGAAGCAAGAGTGAGCTGTAATATACATTTATTTAAGGAAGGATGGAATAGGAAAGGATCCCAAGGATATTGATGTTGCTGGAGTATGTAAGAAAAAGACCATAAGGGAGACCAAGAAAGTGACTGAAAGAGCAGGTAATAACATGTGTGCAAGTGAGAGATGAAGAATGATTGAAATACAGAGGAAAATGTAACAATTTCACAAAGCTTACCTGGCTACAGTCTGGAAGCAGTACATGATGATGAAGATCATGAGAGTGTTAATATGTAATTATGATAAAAGGTGACCTGCGTTAGGAAGGTGTCAGACTCTATGCGGCCGTTCAATCCCCGGTCCGCACAGATTATCGATTCAAACCTTCTACACCTGACAAACATCTGTGAATGTGGATGCAGCTCCGTGTTCGATTCACTTAACTGTAGTCTTCATTCTTTCAATCACCCTACATTACCATAGCGAAGTGCTATAACCTAACGGGAGTAAACGTGTATAAATATAATTATAATTATAAATTATATAAGAGATTAGATTACATTTCGTCAGATAATCTCCACAAACATTGCTTATTTAAACTTTCAAAATATTATTATTATTTAATGTCTAAGTTCTTTGGTGAAGCAGTATGGGCTAATCTATTTTAATTATTTTTGTGAAGGAGTGTTATATTAGGGCTTGTTTTTCAAAGCTATTCTTAAACAAAATCGGCATGTCTTGTAAGTTTGGACAAGTTGACTCGACTGTTGTATTAAATTTCTCACTAATAAATCTGTTGTTAATAGTATTCTAACATTGCCTTAGATTAATACCTTACCTAACAAACACTTTTGGTGCCAGCGGTTAAGAGGTAGCTGCACTAGAAATTCCAGGCCATTTAAATCATATTTGCATACATAACCAATTGTATGCATCATAATTTTGAAGCTATAAAATAGACTATACATTTGGCATCAAAACTATTGATTTATTCATAGAGTACAAACATCAAGTTTTTCTCCAGTATGAACATCTATGACATCTCTTGAATGAAAACAAAACTAGCCCAGTAGGTCATAAAAATTGTAGCCAATAGATTGGCCAATGAAGGGAGGGGAGTTTCCTCTCGGCTGGCTGGAACTACAACGTAAAATTACATTTGTTTCTTTACAATAACTAAAAGTTAAATGACCAAAACAGTATTTCTACTATTTAAGATTATTTTTCTGAACATGACTGATGTGGGTTCAAAATATCTAGTTTATATCAGGGCTGTAGAGTAAGAGTCAAAATAGTAAGCAATTTTGGGTGTAGTTGGAGTCGGTAAAAATGTACCGACACAGTCTTCAGGTTAAAAATAAACTATATGGTAAATATATCATTTTAACTTTATACTTTATTTATTTTTAGGACCACTATTTGTAATTTAGTCTGACAGATTTATTCAAAAATAAATTCCAAATGCCAAAGAAGCTTCCCATGAAGTAATCTATATTGGAGTATTTTACTGCTGTACATTTTTATTAGGGCCTACCAGTGGCGTTAGGTCAGGGCAAGCACTGCTTGCCTTTGATTGAAGATATGTAATTTAAGCGTCAGTGGGTTTGAAAGAAAAAATCCCATACATTGCAGTGACCGTAACATGCATGCAAGATGTGCACTAGTCCATCTAATGGTGGTTGAAAGTCTGTATTTGTCAGACTTTCTTCCCATTGCTCTAGCTAGTGTAGTTCTTATTTGTGACGGCATAGATTTTGGAGGGAGCGAAGGGAAAGAGCTGTGGATATCAGGTAAAAATGCAAGCAGTCGAGCCACAACTTCTCTCGCCCGAAAGGTGACGACTAGAACCGAAGTCACTACTCCTCTTTCCCTTTCAAAACATAGAGAGGGATGTTAAGATGTAAATCCCAGAACAGAAGGACGCACAAAGCCACAAATATCATAAAAAAACCACCTTCAAATAACTTCTTGAAGCATAACAAATTTTTTAAAAATTCCAGGACCTCCCCTTTTAAGCTTGGGGGCACCTCTTTCAAGCTTGCCTAAGAATTTTGGTCACGAGACGCTACTTGGGCCTACTAATTAATATACTTTATATTCATTTATGAACTAATCAGAGTCAGTTGAACAGTAGAAAATATACGAGTCCCGAAGGTTTGGCACACTGATTCCAAAACCCTGGTTTATTTTAGGGAGGGGTCAAATCAATTATTTTACAAATCTCAGACCTAAACCGTAAACATAAGAAGTTTCCTTGATTTCAGTAAGTTGCTGTAGAAAATTGAAATAGTGACTAAATGTTAACATTTTTTGCTATAGTGCAATCATTATAACAGTCATACATTCAGTCAAATGACATATTTATGTTCTAGAGTCCAGTCGATAATTTTGCTCTACATTTATGCTAAGCTAAAATACCAATATTAAGGATTATAAAAGCACTAAAACATGTTTTAAATCAAAGTTTGAATAATTTAATTAGTTTTAAAATCTTGAATCTGATGTTTTATTTGGTCTTAAATATATATCTTAAAGCATTTGAGGATTCAAAATATTCATTCCTTGTTGGGAGAAAATTTAGTTTTCTATGAGTTTTCCAGTAAGTGTGTGACTAGACACTAAAAATAAAGACTTCTTATTTGTAGGTAAAACTCCACCAACAAATGTAGTTAAGTGCTGATTTCTCTTTAGTGGTACAATGTGTAACCTATAGCTTCTTCAGATTCTATGTGTAAGTCTGTGTGCCATGAGCCATAGATGATCAAAGATTTAGAGGAATATGACATTACATTTTTTATGTAGACTTCAAAATCAGTTAATTGGTTTCATTGTTTCAAATGCTTAGCAATAATTTGAATTTTTTTATTTTCTTTAGTAATACATTTCAATGGCTTTTAAAATTCACAAACCAAACCAGTATGTATACTAACCTTTTGATTATTTTATCATTATAGTGACTACACATTGGTGTAACTTAACTTAAATTCTACTTTTATTATGATACAGCAAAGTTTTGTTTGATTTTTGACACATGGATCTAGAGTTTAACATTAACATGGATGTTGATCATGTTCATGTATTGTTAACACTTTTTTTTTTAAGTTTCAGAGAGAACATTATTATAGTACCACCATACACCAAATTACCAACACTTTCAAAACTTCAGTAAGTTTAAAAAAAATAGAGTTTTGTTTGTATGATATACTGAAGTCTGCATTAGCCAAGAATGACGATTTGGGAACTCTTACACTATATTATACCATACCCTTAATTTTGTGAACTAGAACTATGTTTGTGTATTTGCTAAACATTACAACTAACACTGATTTTGGAGAGTATCCCTAGCAATAGCCTACCACCTTTGAATCTTTACAGAGGGAACTTGTGGATCAGGTTTTAATCCCAATAAAGGCCTAATGTAGAAGTTTATCAAGCAGGTTAAATGTTAATATAAGTTTGTTATATTCATTTAGTTCCAGATGCTTGCTAAACTATATATAATATGCAAAACCAGTTACGTTTTGTTTGTCAAAAATACATTTTACTTAAAAGCACATATTCATGAACTATTACAACATTTATGACACAATTTTCTACAGAAAACCACCTGAACAAATTTCACAAAACACCTGTTCAAAGAAAGGTCTATCGAAGAAGTTGATACTTTGATGGAAACCAATGTTTGCATCAATCCAAATCTAGCAAATTACAAGCAAGAAGAATCTAGTAGAAACATATCAGGCAGGTAATGTTTACTCTAAGACGTGTGTCATGTATTTGCCCTAAAATAACCCAACAGATGCTCATTTACTTGTCAGTATGTACTTGATAGCAATGTGGGCATGTGGGAAAACAAATATCAAGTGAAAGGTAATAGCTTTTTCTTAATTTTGTGACTTGTTCTCCAAACTGAATAGCTCCATCTGATGGGCCATGTGTGCCCAATACTTTTGTACCTTATGATATGGACAAGAAAAGAGCTATAGTTAGTTATATTACACACCACCACCAGCAGCAGCTTATATTGAACAGTCTAGCTATGATGAGTATCACGTTTATAGGAGTCAAAACCACATACTAAAGGTTTCACACTGGTGAGGTTACATGTGTATCGCTAGTTTAGGGGCATATCTGTCATGTTCAACTTGCATGCTTGATTTTGACCTTGAGCCTGGACGAGTTCAGATTCTGAACCAGTATATTAGAAGAGATTATCTATTTACCCCTCGGGCAAATGCTGGCACACTTTCTATGGATTCCATCTACCTCATCCTTACTCTTACTGTAAAATATGTGGCAAGCTTGGAGATGAAGTAAGGTGTGTAGCACAAACATAAAGAAACTCCTAATATCTTGGTTTATAAATATAAAATGTTTACTCGCTTTATGTGATGTTTAAAATGTCATACAGAAACCAGCTTCAACAAGAATCAGCGACTGTTCATTTGGGAACCGAACCTTTAGAAGGATATGACATTGAAAGAGTTGATAAATGCATACAAACAGACAAGATTGTCATAATTCAAGATGAACATAATCCAAGCAGTGTAAAACGGTATGTAATTTCAAAGTAGATTTGTTATAAACAAAAAACAAAATATAATTAGATATTATGTAGGGCCTATATAACTTGCTTTTAAACATATAAAATAACTTTAGATTTCTAAATGTAAGAATTCATTACGTTAGGTCCTACATACTTGCACATTTTTTCCTGTTAACATTTAGATTTTATTTGTTAAGAAATAACTAGGTATCTTTAAATGAGGGAGTTGAACATTAAGTGGAACCAGAACCGTTAACTGAAATTAACGGTGATTCTTAAAGAATAAGAACATCAACAAAACGAGATTGGAATAATATATTTTTAGGTTCATAAAGATTCTTCTTTTTTTTTTAAGGTTTTAACGTTTTATAATTACATTTTATGCCCTTTTTTCAAAAACTTGTTGTGCCTCACTGTTCATTTGGCCCTTGTATCTTTCCTCTGCACTTGCACAGGCTGCACCAACCACCGTAACCACTACCTAAACCGCTCCACAGTTCATGTTCTCTGAGCCGTCCGTGATGAGGGTACTTAATAC
>JBCFYV010011164.1:58843253-58907778 GCA_039000515.1 Timema cristinae
AAACATGGACACATTTTAGTTAAAGGGGGGTTTAAATTCCCCACTGTTTTTTTTATATTAGATAGCCATGTGTGAGAATGTTTTTATATTTTTCAGAAACTCGTGTAATTTGCAAAATGCTTAAAACAAAATTTGATTGTAAGTTTGAAAAAAAAGTAGGTATTTATAGTAAAAGGGGTCATTCTAAAAATTGAGGGAACAGATGGGAAAGCCAAGAAAAAAAAAAAAATTTCAGGAAAAGTAAAATTTTAATGCCTATTTACAAAAAATTTATGAAAAGAAGTAATTAATAACACTACACAGATTGTTTTTAAAATTTTCTATTTTTTTTTTTTTAAATTTTTACCAAAGTGGCTAAGTTATCCATAATCCATCATTTCGTTAACGTTTTTTAAGATGCACAAAAAATATGTTATAATCCCTAAAATTCAAAAAAAATTATGAATTTTTTACTAAGTGAATCATTTTTTTTTTTAAAAATTTAAAAGGGCCCTTTAAAAAATTTTTTAAAACTTTTTCCCTTTAAATTTTTTTGGAATTGGGAATTTTGTAAGTAAATTTAATAGAATACAAAATTCAGTTTTAGTGATGTTAATTTTTCCCAAAAACCCAAAAAAAAATTTAATTTTTAAACATTTTCTCATTTTTTTATTTATTTTTTTTTAATAGCTCAAATGTTAATAATAAAAATATATAATATTGCGGGCGGCCGGGGTTCAATCCTCGGCCCCGGGCACAGATTTTATCTGATTTCCAAACCCTTTTTTGACAAGTTTATCTTGTAAATTTGTGGGGAATGCCAGGCCTCCACCGTGGTTCGGATTCCACTTAAACTGTGGGCCCTTTCCCATTTCACTCAAAACCCACCCTACCATTACACATTAGCGAAGAAGCGATAACCCGGGGGGGTTAGTAAGACGCGGTGCTAATAATAAAAAAATTTTTATATTTTTTTTTTTTTACTAAACTTTTAATAGAAATAAGTGATTTTATTGCCCCAATGGGGAAGTTATGTTTGGGAAAATCCCATTTACATTGAAAATTTCATTTTACAACATGAGCTACATGACTATCTTTTAGTTTCATCCCTAACTAAACTTTTTGCAAGGTGATGACACCATTTTTGTCACCAAAAATCGTTAGAAAGTAAAACACCTTTTCATTCCCAAAACAATTTTTATTTGACATGAGCGTTAGC
The DNA here is from genome assembly GCA_039000515.1 of Timema cristinae. Lineage (NCBI taxonomy): Eukaryota > Metazoa > Arthropoda > Insecta > Phasmatodea > Timematidae > Timema > Timema cristinae. Next base: position 58,844,452 of record JBCFYV010011164.1, read on the forward strand.
CAAGTGATTTTTTTGGGAGACTTGAGTTTCAAAACCCAAAATATAAGTATAAGCAGCAAAACAAACATTGGGGTTTATTTCCTGCTTCCTTCCTTTTAAAGTTCAACTGAACTGGTATTAGCTTAGTTTTTTCCCAAAAAAAGCCAAATGATATTAACATTAGCAAAGTGTTTTTGAAATTTAAACAAAAGGTACCCCTATACTATTTAGGCCCAACCCAAATTTTTGGGGAAACCTGCCCCAATAATATTCAAAAAAACCCTTTTTAACTGATGAAATAACAAAAACTTGAAAGGGAAACAGGACAACAACAGACTACAGCTAAGGGAACAGCTTTACATACAAATTCGGGGAGGTTTTTAGCCCCAAATTTCAAAATAACAGTTCGTCCAGGGGTGTTACTTGGAAAACAAACAAATTGATTAAAATATAAAAATTTTCATAAATAATTTATTGAAACATTCTTCAAATGAAAAAACCATATCAGGGGAATTTTTATAATATATGTTTACTTTTTTTCTTTATTTTTGTATATAACTTAAAAATTCAAAATTTAAAGGGGGGGATGGTTAGCGAGGTGATGAAAGGGACTTTTAGTAATTATTTGGTCAAATTTTTTTTTAATTTTACCATTTTTAAATGTTTCTATCACATTTTATACACTTTCAACCATAAAAAAGAAAATTTTGTTGCTTGTTTTAAAAATAACAAAATATTTATTTAGACAGGAAATAAATTGTCCCCCCAGTTTTAAAATACCCAAAAATAGGGTTGAATTTGATTTAAAGCTGAACCAGCTCTCATTTGCAAGCACAGGATCTCTACACTTGTACAGTTTTAAAATCTAAACTAACCAGCTTCAGTGGCCCCCTGGTAAAAAAGGGGCGACTTTAGCAATAGAAATAGAATGCCCATGACAACATGGTTTGATTATGGTTTTGGGGGTAGTGGAATAGTTAAATGGTTTTACCACACTCCCACGCAAAAAGAGGTACACTTCCTATAAATTCAACCTTCCACATTCCTAATCCAAAATTTTATAATTAGTAAACCTATAAATAAGCATATACCTAATGGGTTTTAAAATGCAGTGCTAAAAGAAATTATAAGTTGATGCTTATTGTATAGAAAATCTTAGGCCCACCAAGCTCTTTTTTTTTCACTGAATCTTACTATCATTTTAAATTATCTTAATATGTCACAAATGGATAGGGCTTTAAAGGGAAAGGGATAATTTAGAGGAAATGCCCCCCATTTTGTTTAGAGGAAGGGGGGGGGGAAACTTAGCGCATTCAACGTGATTCCCAACTCTAATCTTTCATCAGCAATCCATCCAGAGTGAGTGGGGATACTTTAACCCTGGGGTGGGGAACCTTTTTGGGCATTGGAAGGTCGCATGGGCATTTTTAGGGATCCCCCATAAAGGGCCCAAAAATTTGATGTATTATAAAGTAAAATTTTTCCAAAATTTTGATAGTGCGTCAAACCCTAGATAGATAGAGGGGGTAATTTTTTTTACATCAGGGCTGTCTTTAAATAACAAAGGGTTTTTGGGGGGGGGAATTTTTTTCTTACGTTTTCATACGAAAGGGGAGTGGGGGGGCGGAAACCATCATATTTAGGGTTTTTTTTTTCAATTTTATGGTGCGAGAGAATCTGAAAAAATAAATATAAACCTATTTAAATTTTAAAATTTAACTTAAATATTTCATTTTTTCTTCTGCAATAATTAAAAATATTTAAAATTTCCCTATCACTCCTTTATCAAAAACCTTGTCAGTAAAAAACTAAACCAAATTTTAAAAAATCTAATTTACCAGATCATAAAAAATTATGTAAGATAGAAGGGGGGGAGGCGAGTGACAGAAAATCTTACGGTCCCTTAGGGGGGGGAATGGGGGGGGTTTAAAATTATGAAAGGGAAAAACCTTACAAAATTTTAAAAATGGCCTCTTAACTTATGCTTTAGAAATAGAATTTATTTAATTTAATCTAAATAAATGCTGAAAATGAAAACCTATAATTTATAAACAATTAAGATAAATAATTGAGTTGATAATTTTCAAAACTATCCTTATCCAAAATTAAAAAAATTGATTTAAAGCAATAAATTTTATGTTTCAGGGGCCCATACTAAATTAGTAAGTTTAAATTTTGTAAAAACCCTTTTCAAATCTTTTATTTAATAGTGTTAAAATATTAGGTCTTTCAAAAACCTGTCCTTATCCATAAAAAGTTTTTTCACAAAATTTTCCCTTTACAGCTTAAAAATATTGTAAAACTTCCTTTCCTGCATCAGTCTATCCCTGATAACGTTTTAAAAATTGGGCCTTATTCAGAGCTTGCATTATCTCATTTTGTTTGCTGCGCACTGCTTTTTCCATAAACTAGTAAACCGATAAAAACTTTAAACTACCTCGTCCTTCCTGGATTAATTCATATTACTTTCATTTTTATTTTAAAGGAATATCACGTTATAAACCCCCAAAAAATCTGTGCCAAAAAAATTGGGCCACGGGGTTTTTCCCCCCTATGGTAGGCATAGGGAAGACGGAACACCCCTTAGTTTTGGGGGTTTTTAAAAGGGGAAAATCATTTTATAAATTTTTTTAAAACATAAAAATATTTTTCTGCAATCTGAAAAATTTTCCAGTACCCGGGGGGAAAAATTTTAAAAGGGGGAAACACCCCCTTTCCCCTTGGGGGGCTTAACATAAAACAGCTTTGGTGGAACTACAATAAAAACCATTTGATGATGTGGCTTAAAAGTTTTAAAACGCCAGTACTGACCATTTCTACCCCCCTTTTCCACTAAAAAATAAATTCTAAATTTTTTTAAAACTTAAAGGCTAAAAGAAAAAATAAAAAATTTCTCATCATCCAGTTAAATTTTTTAAAAATTTTTAAAAAAAAAAAAGGGGGTTTTTTTAAAAACCTTTTTAAAATGAAAAAAAAAAAACATATTTTTTTTTAATTCTTATGATTGCCCAAAGAAAATTTGGTCCCCCCCCAAGTCCCCGCCAAGCTGCCATACTTTTGAAAAAAATTTTTCTGCTATATTTTTAAAATTGGGCTTTCCCGGGGGGCATTTCAAAAGCCCCGGGGGAAATAACGAAATATTTTACCATCTTGTCGGGGGGGGAAAATGAGAGTTATAAAGGGTTTTCCCAAAATTGAAATCATTTCCCCCCAAAAACTCTAAAAACGAGGAATCCCAAAACAAAAAAATTTTAAGGGTTTTTGTTTTTGTCCGGGCGGGGGTTCGGGGGGGCTGTCCCGGGACAAAAAAAACCCCCTTTGACTGTGTTTGGGGGTGATGATGAAGGGGTTTAAAAAAGGAAAAATTTGGGGTTTTTCCCTATAGTAGGACTTTTTTTCCCCCCCACTGACAGGTTTTGGGGGGGAAAAAAAAAAAAGTAATTAGGAAGTCAGGGGACAATCAAAGCACCAACCCCCCCCAGTACATGACTTTTTTTTAAGGATTTTGAGGCATTTAAAAAAGGGGGGGGTTCGGGAAGGGCCTGTACAAAAACTGGAACCCCGAGTTCAAAAATGTAAAAAAACCCAAAATGGGCAAGGGTTTTTTTAAAAGATGTTTTTTTGGGGGGAAAGGCCTTTTTAAAAACTAAGAAAAAACCAAGGAAAATTTTTTAAAGGCCCCAGGGTGAAGGGGCACTGAAAAAAAATTTTTTGGGTTTTGGGGGAAAATCAAAAAAAAGGGGAAGGGCAATTTTCCTAAAGCAGGGGGGAAAACCTGTTCAGCTTAACAAGGGGGACCCTTTTTAAAAACCCGTCCCAAAATTTTAAATTTTTTTGCAAATTTTTCCAAAAAAAAACATTTTGGAAGCCAACTGGGAAAAGGGTGGAGACCTTGTTTTTTTTACATTTAAATTTTTTTGGGGGCCCAAAAAAAATTTGGTGAAAGTTCCAGAAAAGAAAATTTTTTTTTAAAGATGGGGGACAATGAAGTTCAGATCTTGTTTCACAGATGTAAAATTTTTTCCCACAGCTGTTTTTTGCTGCACTACTTTTAAAATTTAATCCCCCTTTTTATTAAAAATACTTTTTTTTTTAGGCTACATATTTTAAAATATGAAAACAAAAAAATTTTTTTGGTTTCGTTTTCATTGAAAAAAAAAAAACCCCAGTTTTAAAAATAGCCTAATTCAAAAAATTTCCAAACCTAAAAAACAAACCCCCAAACCTTTTTTCTTCAAACCCCCCCTTTTTTCCTTTTTTGTTTATTTTCAAAATTTTTCTCAATCCCCCTGTTTTATTTAAAAAACCCCCTTTTTTAAAAAATTTTTTTTTTTTTTTTAGAAAAAAAAATTTTTTGGGGAGATTTTTTCCCAAAAAGGGGGTTTTTTTAAAAAAACTGAATGTGAATAAAAACCAGAAAAAAAAAACCCTTAAATAATATAAATTAATAAACTTTTAAAAAAAAAAAAAATTGGGAAAATTTTACCAAAAATGACGGGGGTGGATAAGGACTTTTTAAAAATTTTCCCCCCCCAAAATTTTACGAACATGTGAAAAGTATGCAAGTTCAGTACCCCCCCCTTTTTACCATTGCCCCCCAATGTAAAAACCAAGTTTAAAATAATCAGCACCCCTCATAAAAAGATTAAACATTTTTTCCATTCTACAACAACAAAAAATTTTTTATCCCCAAAAAATTTTTTTGGCACTTTTTGTTATGTCATTGTTAAACTGGAGTAGCCCCTTTTTACATTTGTCTTTTTTTTAAAATTTTTTTAAAAAATTTTGTACCTACCTATTTGTTATTTTACTAGAAGAAAATTGGGGTATTTTTAAAAACCAAGTGTGCCTCAATTTTTAAAAAAAGCATTGGATATTTTTTAAAATTTTTTAAAAATTTTATGATTTAAAAATGAAACTACAACAAAAAATTTCATTTCCCAATTTTTTAAAAAAAATAGGCTCAGATAAAATTTTTATTTTTTTTAATGAAATTAGTTAAGGCCTTTTTGGGGGGAAAAACCAAAAGGCCAACCCCCCACATTTTTGTTTTCTGTGTTAAATCTGTAAAAAAAAAATTTTAAAATTTTTTTTTTTTTTGGGGTTGTTTTTTTTAAACCCCTAAAATTTTTTTAAATGGCGTTTTTGATTTGTGGGGATTATAAAAAAAATAATTAGATTGCTTGGGTATAATTTTTTCGTGTCCCTTTTTTTAATGACTTTATTTTATGTTTAAAAAAAAATTTTAAAATTTTTTTATTAAATGCAAAGGGTTTGTTTTTTTTGATCTTGATGGGGGGAGCTAAAATTTTTTGGGGCCTTGAAGAGCACCAATAAAAAAATTTTCAAAAGGGGTTAAAAAAACCCAAAAGAGTTTTTATTTTGGGGGTTTAAAATTGAAAAAACTGACGGGTTTTGTAAACCATTTTTTGAAACAAAAAATGAAAAAAGGGGGGGGGAATTTTGGGGGAATTTTTGTCCCCCCCAGGGGTTTTTTTTAAAAACTTTTTTAAAATACCCCTTTCCCGGGGGGGAATGTGATTTTTTTAATTTTTTCCCCCCCCTCACCCCCTTTTTGGGTTTAATATTCAAAAAGGCCCCACTCTTGTTTCCCTCCATTTTTAAAATTTTAAAAATTTTTTTTTTATTTATTCTTAGAACTTGAAGAAATTTTTTTGATATCAGCTCTTTTGGGTTACCAGAAATTTCCTTTAAAATTAAAAGATTCACTTTTAAAAAGAAGAAGTGAAAGAGCAAGTTCAAAAAAATTTGCAACGGATAATTTTTTTTTAAAAAACTCACATAAAACCCCCAATTTTTTATAGCTATTTTGGGAAAACCCTTTTTTTCCCCACTTTTTATGGTAGATTTTGTTTCCTGTTTTTCTTCAAAAAAAAAATTTGGGTTTTTTAAAATTTTTCCCCTTTTTTAAAAAAATAATTGTAATTTTATTTCAGTAAGAAAAATAAAATAAAAAAATTTTTGGGGGTTTTTTGTGGTGTGGTTTGATAAAATTAATAATTTTTTGGTTTTACAAATATAACCCCCCCATAAAATGTTTAACCCCGGGCCCCGGGCACAGATTTATCTGATTCCCAAAAACCCCTTCCAAAAACCTCGTACAATTTTTTGTATTAATCACAATTTTAAAAATTGTAAATTTCCCCCCCCCCCCCCCCTTCCCCCCCCGGGGGGGGGATTCCTTTTTTAAACCCCTTTTAAACCCTTTTAAAATTTAAACCTAAAAATTTTCCCCTTCCATTACCATTAGGTAAGGGGGGAACCCCCTAAAGGGGGTTAAAAAAGGGGAGGGGGGTATAAAAAAAAAAATACAAATGTGAAAAAAATTTTGGGGGGGGGGAAAAATTTTGACCATTTTTTATCCTTTAAAAAAGTAGATGAATTGGTGGTACTGTTCATTTTAAAAAAAAAATTTGGGCCCTAGAAATCTAAAATAAATTTCGTTGAATTTAAAATCGATTTTTTAATTTTTTTAAAAGTGTTTTAGAAAAAAAAGTAACCAGAATATATTTAATCACAAAAGGGATTGTTATTTTTTTTTTTTAAAAAAAACCCCCCCTTTTTGGTTTTTTTTATATTAAAAAAAAACTATTTTTTAAAAATCTTATCACCAGTATTTAATATTCTTCAACCCCTTGATCATGTTTTTTTAAAAGAATTTGCTTTTTTTTTTTAATAGCTGTTTTAAAAAAAACCCTTTTAAAACCTTTTTTAAAAACTGCTGAACCCCCATTGCCAAACTTTAAAAAAGGGTTTTGGGACCATTTAAAATTAAATTGCTTTTTTCTTGTTTTTTTTTATGAGAAATGTTTATCATTTGACTTACTTTTAAATTTTGCCAGAAAACAAAGGGGAAATTTTTTAAAAAATTTTGACAAAGCACACAAGAAATTGCTTACAACTTTGGATATACACTGACCCCTTGGATCAATATTGGCTTTATGAAAAGGGGGGAGTTTTTTTCTCTGGCAGGTGTGTTTTGGGGGGCATTGGGGTTTTTATTTGGATTTTTTTTGGGTTAAAGAAAATTATTTAAATTTTAAAAAATAAGTTTCAAGCAAATATTTTTTACTATCAAATAAGTACACCTCCTTTTTAAAAAAATTTTTTTTTTTGTTTTAAATTTTAATTTTTTAAAAAAACCACTCCAACTTTTCCCCCTGCCTCGTCATCTCCCCAAAAAGGGGGCAAACAATTCAAAAAAAAAAATTTTGCGAAAATTTTAAAAAAAAGGGGTTTTTTTTTTACAACTAAAGTAAATTTTTAACTTTGAAAAGAAATTTATCCAAAAGTTTAAAAAAAAAATGAATCACTTTTTTAAAAATATTTAAACCCTTTTTACATGGACAAACTAGTTTTAAAAATTTAAAAAAATTTGTTGCCACCTTTTTTTAAAAACCCAAACCCCAAAACTTTTTTGGGGGCAAATGAAAAATTTCCCCTAACCTACAATTTTTTTTTGGGGACCCCCTTTAAATTATTTATAACCCCCTTTGGGGGGGAAACCCCAAAAAGGGGAAATAAAATAAATTATTTTTTTTAAATATTTTTTTTATCGAAAATTTTTTTAAAAAGGGTTGTAAGTGGGGAGATATAGATTTCAAAAAAAACTAAAAACCCAAAAACCGAATACCTATCAAAAAATAAAAAACTTTTGTTTTCCAACCAAAACCCCTTTAAAAAAAGTTTCTTTTGAAAACCCAAAAAACCCCAAAAAATTTTTTTGCTTTTAGGCTCCCTGTTTTCCCAAAACTGGTTTATATTAACCCCACATCTTTTAAATTTAAAAACCTAAAAATTTATAACATCCAAAAGGGCCCCCAAAAATTGAAAAAAAGGACATACAAAATAATATTTTTTTTTTAAACCCAAAACCCTGGTTAAACTCCAACCCCCTAAACATCAAGCTATGGCTAAAAAAAAAGTGACAAAGTAAAAAATGCCCCAACCAGAAGAAATTTAATTTAAAGGAGAGTACCCAAAGTTTCCCCTGGGGGGTTGCCAGGGGGCAGGTCTTAAGGGGACCCCCTCCAGTTTTTGACCCAATACCACATTCAAGATAACAGATAAAAAAATTAAAAAAAATTTCAACAGCAAAAAAGAAAAGGGTAAATAATCATTCTTTTTTGGAAAAGGTGATTTGGGCTGTTTTTTCCCCGATCAAAAATTTTAATTTTTTTTCTAAAAAAAACTTACCCTGCCGGGAAAATTTTTTTTAAAAAATTTTAAAAAATTTACGAGGTTTTTTTTCCTTTACCAAATTGAATTTGTTATTTTCTAAAAAAAATTTAAAAAAAGTTTTTAAATTTTTTCCCCTTTTCCATTTAAAGTTCAAACCCAAAAAATTGTAAGCTTAACACAGGAAATTTCCCCATTAATCTAAAGAAGAAAATGAGAATCCCCTAAAAGCAAATGCCCAGCTTAAAACATTGGAGAGAGGGGAAAAATATTTAAAAAATTAAAATTTAAAAATTCTCTCACACTTTTTTTAAAAACCCCAAAAGACCCCATTGCTTTGGATCTGAACCCCCTGAAAAAATTACCAATAAAAATGAAGTTTAACCCCGCGTTTTAAAACAACCCTTGCATCATTAAAGAAGAATCACAGCTTTTTTGGACTAAAAACCATTAACCCAATAACCAATTGAATTTTTGCACATATAACTTACCGTTTTTTGGTTTTAGGTTAAACTACAAAATTTTGGGCAAAAATGAGGAAGATTTTGAAAGGGGAAAATTATTACTTTTACCTAAAGAAAACTAACGCACTAAACAAAAAAAACATTTTAGGGGTGTTGGGGGGAAAAAAATCCAGACCCCAGCCATAGTTAGAAAGAAAACCAGACCAATTTAAAAAACAAGGGGCCAAAATAGCAAAATTTGAAATGATCAAAATAAAAATACTGTTATTTTTAAATAAGACAATTTGGGGTTTGCCGAACGAACACAGCTTTCTACAAATTTTTTCTGAAATTGGGGAAATTTAAAAAAAATTACGGGTATTTATATTAAAAATTTTAAATTATATTTTTAAAAATAAAACAAAATGGTTTTGTGGACAAATCAGCGATTTAAACATTTCTTAATGTTTTTTTAAGGGAGGGGGTAAAAAAATTTTTTTTAAACCCTCCCCCTCCCTTTTCATCCCCCCTTTTTAAATTTGCCCAAACAAAACCACTAAATGGAATAACCTTTAAATTAAAATTTTTCCCCTATTTTTTAGACTGCTTGAAACCCCTTTTCGTTCCCCTTTTTTAGGCCTTTTTGTGACTAAAGCTAAATAAAATCTTCCTAAAATTTTTAACCGAAAAAATTAAAAATGAAAAAAAAAATGGACAATTTTTTCCTTTTAAAAATCTCAACATATTTTGCTCTCACTTTTTTTAATCCCTTTAACCTCAAAAGGGTTTTGGGGGAAAGGCTCCCTCACCCGATTTCAAAGGGTACAAACCTAGCAGATCAAGGGGTTTTTTTGAGCGATCAAATTTTTGGGGAAAAAACTTCCTTCAGAATAAAAGTAAGCCATTGGCCCATCGATTTGGGTTTATAAAAAACCCGGGGAAAGGGAGTGCCCTTTGTGAAAAAATTTGGGAACCCTTTTAAATCCCCACTAAAGAAATTTAGGGCCCGTATAAAATTTAAAAAGTGCAGCTAAAACCTCAAATAAAAAAAATCCATTTTAAAAAAAATAATCCAAAAAAGGCCCCCCAAAGTTTTCCCAAAAAAAGGGGAAATAAAATTTAAAAAAAAAAATTTAAAAATTTTTTACCCCCTTTTCCGGTCTTTTCGGGGCGACTTTTGGGGGTTTGACCTGTAGGGGGGTGGGGAAAAAATTTGGAAAAATTTCCGGAACATTAAAGGGTGTGGAACAGAAGATGCCGCGGGGGTGAGTCGTGGGGGAACATAAGTCTGGCAACAGCCCCCGGGGGGGGCAAAAGTCCCCCGGAATTTTTGAGTCCGGGGGAGCATAAAAATCCCGGCAATGGAGTCCCCGATCGACTAAGCCCCGAGGGGGGCGAAGGGTTGGTTTCCCCCAGCGTGGTTGCGCTGGGGGGTAGGGGGATTGTCTCGGGAACGGGAGGGGCCCTTTGGAAAAAACCCGGAAAAAATGAGTCGCATCGAAAAATGGGGAAGCCCCCGGTGGGGGTTTTGGGTGCGTTTTCCCGCAGCGTGAGTTGCACTGGGGGGGGGATTGTCTCGGCAACGGATGCGGTGGGAAAATAAAACCCGGGGAATGGGAAATGCGATCGAACATGAAGTCCCGAGGTGGGGGGGGATAGGGTGTGGTCCCGAAAAGTGAGTTGGGGTGGGAGGTAGAGTGATTGTTGGAAAAAGTGAGTAGGGGTGGAACATAAGTCCGGCAATGTGGTCGCACAACATAGGAAGTCCCGGGGGGCGTAGGGGCTGGCCCACAGCGTGAGTTGTGCGGGAGGTAGAGTGATTGTTCGGAACGTAGTAGCGGGGAAAATGAAGTCCCGGAATTTTGTGATCGAAAACAACATAAGCCCGAGGTGGGGCAATGGGTGCGGTCCCAGCAGGTGAGTTGTGGGGGAGGTAGAGTGATTGTTTGGGCAACGTGAGTAGCGGGGAGCAGAAGCCCGGGGAATGTGAGTCGCGCGAACATGAGGAAGCCCCCAGGGGCATAGGGCCCCGGTTCCAGAAGCGGGGTTTGGGGGCTGGGGTAAGTTTTTGTCTCGGCCAACTATCTTTTAAAAGGAAAAAAAACCCAGCAACATGGTGCGGGGGATACGGTTTGGGGGAAAAAAAGGGGTTAAAACAATATTGCTCCTTCATGACAAATACAATTTAATAGCTTTTTAAAACGTTGCACCCCCCGGGTTTTTGGGTACCCAATCCCGAGTTTAAAAACCTGGGAACCCCACTTTTTAAGTCCCTCATCACGGCGGCTCAGAAACTAAACGGGAGCGGTTTGTAGTGGTTACGGGGGTTTTTGGGCAGCCTGTGAAAGGGGGGGGGAAAAGGAAAGAAAAAAGGGCCAAATAAAGGGGGGCACAAAAATTTTTTTAAAAAAGGGGCTAAAATTTTTTTATAAAACTTAAAACCTTAAAAAACAAGAAAATTTTTTAAACCCAAAAAAATTATTATTCAATCTCGTTTTTTTGATTTTCTTATTTTTAAGAATACGTTAATTTCATTTAAAGGGGTTTGGGGTCCATTAAGTTCAACTCCCTCATTTAAAATTCCTAGTTATTTCAAAACAAATAAAATCTAAATTTAACGGGAAAAAAAATGTGCAAGTATGTAGACCTAACTTTAATGAATTCTTACATTTAGAAACTAAGTTATTTTATATTTTAAAAGCAAGTTATATAGGCCCTACATAAAAACAAATTTAAATATTTTGTTTTTTGTTTATAACAAATCTCTTTGAAATTACAAAACCGTTTTACACTGCTTGGATTATGTTCATCTTGAATTATGACAATTTGCCCTTTTGTATGCATTTAACAACTCTTTTTTAAATGTCACATCCTTCAAAGGTTCGGTTCCCAAATGAACAGTTGCTATTCTTTTTTGAAGCTGGTTTCTGTATGACTTTTAAACATCACTTTAAAGCGAGCAAACATTTTATATTTATAAACAAGATATTAGGATTTCTTTATGTTTGTGCAACACCCTTACTTCATCCCAAACTTGCCACATATTTTACAGAAGAGTAAGGGTGAGGTAGATGGAATCCATAGAAAGTGTGCCAAGCTTTTTCCCGAGGGGTAAATAATAATCTCTTCTAATATACTGTCCGAATCTGAACTCTAGTCCAGGCCAAGCAAAATCAAGCATGCAAGTTGAACATTACAGATACCCCAAACTAGCGATACACATGAACCTCACCAGTGTGAAACCTTTAGTTTGTGGTTTTGACTCCTATAATACGCATCCATAGCTAGACGTTACAATAAAGCTGCTGCGGTGGTGGTGTAATAAAAACAAACTATAGCCCTTTTCCCCTTTTCCAAAAATAAGGTACAAAAGTATTGGGAAACATGGCCCATCAGATGGAGCTATTCGGTTTGGAAACAATTTACAAAATTAAGAAAAAGTATTACCTTTCACTTATATTTGTTTTCCCACTGCCCACATTGCTATCAAGTACATAAAAGACAAGTAAATAGCATCTGTTGGGTTTTTTTTTAGGGCAAAACATGACACACGTCTTAGAGTAAACATTACCTGCCTGATATTTTTACTAATTCTTCTTGCTTGTAATTTGCTAGATTTGGATTGATCAAAAAATGGTTTCCTCAAAGTATCAACTTCTTCGATAGACCCTTTCTTTGAACAGGTTTTTGTGAAATTTGTTCAGGTGGTTTTCTGTAGAAAATTGTGTCATAAATGTTGTAAAGTTCATGATTGTGCTTTTAAGTAAAATGTATTTTTGACAAACAAAACGTAACTGTTTTGCATATTATATATATTTTAGCAAGCATCTGGAACTAAATAATAAACAAACTTTTATTAAACATTTTAAACCTCCCTTGAAAACTTCTACATTGGGCCCTTTATTGGATTAAAACCTGATCCACAAGTTCCCTCTGTAAAGATTCAAAGGGGGGTAGGCTATTGCTAGGGAAAACCCCAAAATCAGTGTTATTGTAATTTTAGCAAATACACAAACTAGTTCTAGTTCACAAAATTAAAGGGTATGGTATAATATAGTGTAAGATTTTCCCAAATCGTCATTCTGGCTAAGCAAAATTTTAGAATATCATACAAAAAACTCTATTTTTTTTTAAACTTACTGAAGTTTTTGAAAGTGTTGGTAATTTGGGGGTATGGGGTAACTATAATAATTTCTCTCTGAAACTTAAAAAAAAAGTTTTTTAACAAAAACATGAACATGATCAACATCCATTTAATGTTAAACTCTAGATCCATGTGTCAAAAATCAAACAAAACTTTGCTTTTATCATAATAAAAGTAAAAAATTTAAGTTAAGTTACACCAATGTGTAGTCACTATAAATGATAAAATAATCAAAAGGTTAGTAAAACAAAACTGGTTGGTTTGTGAATTTTAAAAGCCATTGAAATATTACTAAAAAAATAAAAAAATTCAAAATTGCTAAGCATTTAAAAACAATGAAACCAATTAACTGATTTTGAAGTCTACTAAAAAATGTAATGCCCCATATTCCTCAAAAATCTTTGATCATCTATGGTCATGGCACACAATTTACACATAAATCTGAAGAAGCTATAGGTTACACATTGTACCACAAAGAGAAATCAGCACTTAACTACATTTGTTTGGTGGAGTTTTACCTACAAATTAAAAAGTCTTTATTTTTAGTGTCTATCAAACACTTACGGAAAACTCAAGAAAACAAATTTTCCCCCAAACAAGGAATGAAAAATTTTTGAATCCTCAAATGCTTAAAAGATAATATTTAAGACAAATAAAACATCAGATTCAAGATTTTAAAAACTAATTAATAATTCAAACTTTGATTTAAAACAGTTTTAGTGTTTTTTAAAAATCCTTAAATTGGTATTTTGGGCTTAGCAAAAATGTAGAGCAAAATTATCGACTGGACTCTAGAACATAAATATGTCATTTGACTGAATGTAGACTGTTATAATGATTGCACTATAGCAAAAAAATGTTAACATTTATCACTATTTCAATTTTCTACAGCAACTTACTGAAATCAAGGAAACTTCTTAATTTTTTACGGTTTGGGGTCTGAGATTTGTAAAATAATTGATTTAAACCCCTCCCAAAAATAAACCAGGGTTTTGGAATCAGTGTGCCAAACTTCGGGACTCGATATTTTCTACTGTTCAACTGACTCTGATTAGTTCATAAATGAATATAAAGTATATTAATTATAGGCCCAATAGCGTCTCGTGACCAAAATTCTTAGGCAACTTGAAAAGGGCCCCCAAGCTTAAAAGGGGAGGTCCTGGAATTTTTAAAAAATTTGTTATGCTTAAAAGAAGTTATTTGAAAGGTGTTTTTTATGAATTTTTTGGGGTTTTTGTGCTTTCCTTCTGTTCTGGGATTTACATTTTAAAACTCCCTCTCTATGTTTTGAAAGGGGAAAAGGAGTATGACTTCGGTTCTAGTCGCACCTTTGGGGCGAGAGAAGTTTGGCTCGACTCTTGCATTTTTAACCTGATATCCACAGCTCTTCCCTTCGCTCCCCCCCAAAAATTTCTATGCCGCACAAATAAGAACTACACTACTAGAGCAATGGGAAGAAAGTCTGACAAATACAGACTTTCAACCACCATTAGATGGACTAGTGCACATCTTGCATGCATGTTACGGTCCCCTGCAATGTATGGATTTTTTTTTTTCAAACCCACTGACGCTTAAATTACATTATCTTCAATCAAAGCAAGCAGTGCTTGCCCTGACCTAACGCCACTGGTAGGCCCTAATAAAAATGTACAGCAGTAAAATACTCCAATATAGATTTTCTTCATGGAAGCTTCTTTGGCATTTGGAATTTTATTTTTTGAATAAATCTGTCAGAACTAAATTACAAATAGTGTCCTAAAAATAAATAAAGTATAAAATTTAAAATGATATATTTACCTATAGTTTTTTTTAACCTGAAGACTGTTTTCGGTACATTTTACCGACTCCAACTACACCCAAAATTGCTTACTATTTTGACTCTTACTCCTAAACAGCCCTGATAAAAACTAATATTTTGAACCCACATCAGTCATGTTTCAAAAATAACTTAAATAGTAGAAATACTGTTTTGGTCATTTAACTTTTTTGTTATTGTAAAGAAAAAATTAAATTACGTATTTCAGCCAGCCAAGGAAACTCCCCTCCCTTCATTGGCCAATCTATTGGCTACAATTTTTATGACCTACTGGGCTAGTTTTGTTTTCATTCAAGAATGTCAGAGATGTTCATACTGGAGAAAAACTTTATGTTTGTACTCTATGAATAAATCAAAGTTTTGATGCCAAAAGTATAGTCTATTTTATAGCTTCAAAATTATATGCATACAATTTTGGTTATGTATGGGAAATATGATTTAAATGGCCTGGAATTTCTAGTGCAGCTACCTCTTAACCGCTGGCACCAAAAGTGTTTTTTTAGGTAAGGTATTAATCTAAGGCAATGTTAGAATACTATTAAAAACAGATTTATTAGTGAAAAAATTTAATACAACAGTCGAGTCAACTTGTCCAAACTTACAAGACATGCCGATTTTGTTTAAGAATACTTGAAAAACAAGCCCTAATATAACACTCCTTCACAAAAATAATTAAAATAGATTTGCACCATAATTGGCTATTTCACCAAAGAACCTTATGACATTAAATAAATTTAAAATAATAATATTCATATTTAAAAGTTAATAAAATGACAAACTGTTTGTGGAGAGTTTTAATCTTGACGGAAATGTACATTCCCTAATCTCTTTATCATAATTATTTATTATTATTATTATTATTTTTAAATTATTATTTTTTAGCACCGCTCTTACTACCCGTTCGGGTTATACGCACTTAACGCTAATGTGTAATGGTAGGGTGATTGTGAGATGAAATGAAGGATCCTACAGTTTAACGTGGAATCCGAACCACGGTGGAGGCCTGGCATTCCACACATTCACAAGATGTATTGTCAGAGGTGTAGAAGGGTTTGGAAATCAGATAAATCTGTGCCGGGACCGAGGATTGAACCCCGGCCGCCAGCATAAAAAAGTCTGACACCTTACCCCAGACCGCCAGGTCACCCTTTTATCATAATTACATATTAACACTCTCATGATCTTCATCATCATGTACTGCTTCCAGACTGTAGCCAGGTAAGCCTTTGTGAAATTGTTACATTTTCCTCTGTATTTTCAATCATTCTTCAATCTCTCACTTGCACACATGTTATTACCTGCTCTTTCAGTCACTTTCCTTGGTCTCCCTTATGGCTTTTTCTACATACTCCAGCAACATCAATATCCTTGGGATCCTTTCCATTCCATCCTCCTTAAATAAATGTATATTACAGCTCACTCTTGCTTCCTATACTAGCTAATGTAAACCCTGTATAACAACTCTTCGTTCCTAATTTCTCGGTTAGAGCTAACATACTCCTCAAAAACTTAATTCCCATGGCCTCCACCTTCTTGGTCTCTCTTAGATTAACAAACACCACTGGATGGTTTCTTTGTTTTCTCTTGGCGATTTGTTTGTTAACCTCACTATCCGCTGGTCTTAAGATAGCAACGTTTATATTACGTACTGAAGTGGAGACGAAGGTTGTCAGTAGATTCCTCATACCTTGTTTATCTTGGGGTAGAGCACCACGTGGGCTTGTGGAAGTTGACCCCTCGAGGATCCCGTTGCCTGCCAATAGGGCGTGGAAGTAGGGGAGAATGAGTAAGGCGAGGGACGGGAGTAGCGAGGGGGCTCAGGGAGAGATTGGAGTTGGTGGAGTGAAAACAGTGGTGAGCCAAGGGAATAGATGTTGGGAGAGAAATACAGGAGTGTGAGGATCAAACGTAGGTATCAGTGCTAAAGCTACTCTACAGCAATCTCTTAAATGAGCAAATAGTAACACCATTAAGATGTGTTTAATTTTTGTTCTAAATGAGAATTAAAAATATTAAGTTTAGTTTTATTTCTAAAACTACAATGGGTGATATCCAAGTTAAGTGTGAACAAAGGTTTTTACAAGAAAAAACTATTTCTGGTACACAAATTTTTCAGAATTTCATTCCATTATTACCATTTAGAATTGGTATGAAAAGAATTAGTCTTGATGAACATTTCTCCTTGATTTTTTACTTTAGTGTAAAACTAGACATTTAGCAAAATTACATACACAATTTTATGTTGCTTATGTCTAAGATTTAAATTGGTATATTGGAATGGTAATAAAATTAAATTGGTAGAAGGAGATGTTTCAGTACGATATATGCACCCAAGTGGCCCAGCAAACTCATTTTACTAGGCCTTTACTTGAAGATGATTGCAATATTCCATTCGGTCACATCTTGCATGTGTTAGAAGCGCCATCAATAACAAGTTTTAGCTAGAAGTTATGGTTTTTTCCAAAAAAATACATTTATTACCTGTGAAGCCAAATGGTTTTCTTTTAGAAATTCTCTTAATATATTTTAAAACATTGAGTAAGTTATATTTTAATAAATTGTCATATAAGGATTAGATTACTAACAAACTTTTAAGCTAAATTTTTATTATGTTAATGATATATTTTTTGCACATAAAGCAAAAGAAAGCCTCTGCTTTCTCTGATATTAAATTTATATTAATCATATTTTTATGGGAAAATTTTATGCAAATTATTTTAATTGTATTTTTAAAATCATATTTTGTACAAATCCACAACACAATATATCATTCAAAATATTGTATCTTTAAAGAGAAGTTTAAAAAAAAATAATTGATTTTAATTTTCTAGTTCTAGAGATATAAAATATTTAATTCCATGTTGTAAACTTTGCACACACCGTCCCCCGCGGAAGATTTTCAGTTGTATTTAGGCTATATTTGGGCCTCCATATTTGAAAACTATTGGTTAGATTATCATAAAATGTAATATATGATCATAAAACCATTCAAAAATATTATGTGCCAAATTGTATCATCCAAGATGGTGGGTTAGTTGGCCTGGATGAACTGACATGGTAAGACCCTGTTACCAACAATCCAATCTAACATGAGAGTGGTACGTTGGACTATGTGATCATAAATGATGGTTGTATATATGTAAAAGAATCTGTTATTTTATGGATAAAAGCCTAGATTGGTTTGTTTAGAACTTAATCTTAAAAATTTTGCATGATGCAAGGGCATGTCTAACACTTGATCTAAGAACCTGTGCTTGATAGAGAAGTGTCTGTAGACTAACATTTGTGTGTTGGGGTGTCTTGACTAGCATGTAATGCTCCCTTCCTGTACTCGAACCCTGATAAAGTTTCTGGTGAATCTCTGTGTATTTACTATGGTTACACTGCTGAGAAATCTCAAAGAATCTAGTCAAGGAATTAAGTTACTGAGTTTAATATAAGAATTAAAGGAACTCCCAAAATTATGTGATATCATAAGTCATAGAAAAGTTATACCATGGGAAACCCGATGAATATGAAAGTTTGGGAGTAGAGGTTAATGAAAGTATGCAACAGAAGCAAGTATGTGAAAATTGTGTAGTTTGCGAACTCGACCAAGCAACAATCCTCTCAGCATAAGTTTCTGTGACAATACTTGCAAGTCTCATTGATTATTGGTATCTTGGAACAAATTGAGATTATAAAATACTGGTTAGTAGTATCATTTGTAAGACCTCCGACACTTCTCAAGCTATAGCTGCTCTATGATGTTTTCTGGAAGTGTCCGGCACTGCTCTAGTTGCATGATAAGGTGTTTCGTGTGAACATCAATTTGATGACAAATGTAAACACATCCTTAGGAGTGGAATTCTCTAACAGTGAAATATAATAATTTCAAGAGGCTTAAGAATATATTTTATAAAAGTGAAATATTTATACTTAAATCATTAGTAGCAAAATAGTTGTATAAGTAATTTATGGATCATAAGAGTTAATAACGATTACATTCTGTATAACAGCTGCAAAGTGTAACAGAATATTTAAATGTTAAAGAAATAATAGTATGACTTAATGTGCATTAAAAAAAAGTATATGGAGCAAATATTACCAATATATTTATTTGTATCAACCTAAAGACATGATTCAGTTATATAAATAAGTCCATTAATTGAAAATAAATACAATATATAAAATTTACATTTGCAGTTGGAAAAAATCTAAAATTTCAAATATTATTAACTAAGCAGGGCATTTCGGTGTGTATTGGAATAATATTTAAATTTAATAACTATTTGAAAGAAATATTGAAACTTGAAGTGCAGCAGCCATCAAACCACATGGAAATGCTATCTCTTTTGATCACCAAGGTCCTCAATAAAATCTTCATCAATCTGTACAAAAGAAAATATGTAAAAATATAAAATCTTGACACTAAATGATTACCAATGAAATTTTATTTTAAATAATTAGTTAGCAAATCTTTTATTCTTTGAAACAAATACATCCTTTCAGAAGTCCCTGATGAAGGGTTGTGGTAAGTAAAATAAATGATAGCCTGACATGGATTTGAACCCTAGTCCTAAGGTTTTATGCGCTGATTGCAATATAAACTGAGCCATCCAGATTAACATTTCAATCAGTGTATCACCTAACTATCTAAACCAGGCATGTCCAACTTGCAGCCCGCTGTGATGAAAACTGTATATTATAAACATTATAGTAAAACACCCCAGACAATTATTACATTTGAAAATTATTGGTCTTTATTTGGGGAAATTTAGCAAGTAAGATTGGTAAGTCAAATTTTTACTCTTTATTTAGTTACTTATTTACTCTATGGCATTAGGAACTCTAAAGTTCATTGCCCCACTCACAAAAGTACACCACCTATCCCTATCTTGAGCTAATTTTATTCGTCTATCTAATTACACTCCATCTCTCTCAGATTGATACAATTTTGTCATCCCATATGAGTCTGGGTCTCCCCAGTGATCTTTTTCCATTGGGTCTGTCATTCAATACCTTGAATGCAGTTCTAGATACGCCCATTCACGCTGCATGACCTGCCCACCGTAACCTGTGAAATTTTATTGCTAAACAATGTCTGATGAGTAGAACTCATCATTATGTAGCCTCCTCCACTCCCACTATCTTTATCCCTTTTTGGACCAAATATCTTTTACTAAGAACCCTGTTTTCAAACACTCTAAATTTCTTTTCATCATTTAACGTAAGAGGCCACATTTCGCACCCATAGAATTTTACTCTCTACTAACCAAAAATCAATTGGTCCCCAAAAATGGTTAAACTTTCAAATCAAATATGTGCAATTTATAAAGGTATTTTAATGTCAGACCAATCGTTTTCTCTTATAAAAATAAACAAACACCTGACACATCAAAGCTTACACACAAGCCACTCTCTTGCTGCAATATTTTAAGAACCATGGCATCTCACTACTTGTTCAGGTTGTATGCATATATGACAATTATTCTAATGGGGTAGCAATGATGGAGAATCATTTTAAAGGTGATCTACCCACATTTGCGTGGAAGGAGAGTGGGAAACCATTGAGGAAAAATTACCTTCAGTAGACCCAACTGGGATTCAAACCTCGATCTCACTATCATCAGCAAGCCAGTATAATAGGATAGTGACTCCTTAGGCCATTCAGCCAATGAAGTGGGGATTACAATATTTAATTTTTTGAAAAGCAGCCCCCTCAGTATTTTCCATTTTAAATGTGGCCCTTTCGATAATACAAGTTTGACATGCCTGGCCTAAACAAATTAGTCAACATGTATTTATAAAAGAGAAAAACTTGGATTGTAAAAAGCTCATAGAGTTAAATAGATTTACTGTACATTCATTGCTGTGTCCACCTTGCGCTGGCTAGGTCTGTCTTAGCAGTAAAATAGATAAAAACAGAAAATTTGGGGGGAAGGGAAAATAATACAA
Source organism: Timema cristinae (assembly GCA_039000515.1). NCBI lineage: Eukaryota > Metazoa > Arthropoda > Insecta > Phasmatodea > Timematidae > Timema > Timema cristinae. The sequence continues at coordinate 58,864,970 of JBCFYV010011164.1, forward strand.
ACAAGAATCAACAAACGATTGTGTAATCTAAAGCTTACTCTTTTTTGTCAAATTAACATTTTTCTCTAATTTTCACTCTTTAATAATAATTTATCTTTCCACTTCCAAGGATTACTAGGGTTTACAGACAAGTAAATGCTCTCATTAAAAAGGGGTGAAATATAAAAAAAAAATAATCAGTATGTTATGTTGATGCTACGCTAATATGGGTTATTTAATCTGCAATGAAATGAGTGATTTTATTAGCACACAACTTACAAACTAACTTATAAACTGTAATATTTGTATTTAGCTTCCCCACTCACCTCTGGCCATTTTTCAGGGATGATGTCAAACAAGTCATCCTTTACATCCCCTTGGATGACAATCTCGTCATCCCCCGTCACTGAAGATCCACATGCAAACTTGGTGCCAAAAAATTTGGCCGCTACTTTCAAGTCAATTTCTACAAAACAAAAATAACATGGACATATGACCGTAGCAGATCTAGAATATTCTCATAGGGGGTTGGAATTATAAATAATAGTTTTTTATTGGCTCTGCATAGTAGACATATGGAAACTGATCTGTATGATAAGAAAATGGTCCAATGGTCAGCTTACAGAACTGTTCCATTCACTTCAAAGACTACAGGTTTCTTATTTTCCACAAGCTCTAAAAATGTATTATTTCATACTATTTTATTTTATACCATGGTCTGACATAAAAAAAGGCTGTGAAATGGTCATTTTTTATAGTGAGCTTCTTTTATTAGTTGGTTCGTTTGTAGTTTAGATCTTTGAATTCTATCTAAACAAACAATGACTATAGATAGTCTAATAACTGGAAAAGTGTTTTGCTAACAAAATAAATTGAAGATTTATTAGTAATTATGGGATTAAAAAATTGAAATAAGTGAAGAAAATTATACAGAGAGTGTTGTGGACAGTGTAACATAATTATAATGATTCAAGCAGCGAATAAGCTGGAATAGAGTTACGCCTAGGAGATTGCATGACAAGCTTATCATTACACTAATGAATTATACTCAGTATGTGAAATTTTATAAATTATTTAATTAAATTTAAAACAAAATAATAGATTCAAATAAAAGTAAAAGCCAGAAAACATTTATTTTGAAACAGTACAAAAATAACCTATTTTTCCACACATTTAATTCCTGCCACTATTTACAATTATGTGAAGAAATATTACAACCTTAATGGGGTAGTATCTAGATGAAGTGTACCCGTATATATGTGGAGCAAGAGTAGGAAACTATTTACAAATATAATCTCAGGGGAATCAACTGACCCTTTGACAACTCCCCTGAATTCGCGCTTGCATGGCCCTATTCAAGACTTTAAAATGTATTGGCAATCTTTTATCAGAGTTGATGAACATTTTTTTTAATTTTTTAATTCCTTGATTTTTCCAGATTCTCCAAACCAACAATAATTTTTCTCAGTCTTTTATATGGAAAGCTATAAATCAAGAGTTGTATCATTTTCAACACAAAACTCTTAAATAAACATGGTTTAGATAAAATGGGTTTAATATTGAAATGATATTGGTTTGGATCAATCTAAAATATATAAAAAGTCATGGATGAAGGTAATTTTTCCTTAAAATAAAATATGTAAATTATCTTTTTATGATTCATCCATGAATAAACACGCGCTTCTCAGAAATAATGTGAAAAGGATTTTACCAGTAAAATATATTTCCTGTTAAAGTAACAACTGAGTTATTTCCTGTTAAAAGGAACAACTACATAGTATTTGGCAAAGACACCACTTCCCTATACCAATAAGAAGCTAGCCTTCACAACACCTGTCGCCAGGACTCTTTCTATTAGTTAGTTTTTACACTGTTGACGAAGGGAGTAAGAACCAAGGGTATGCCATATATAAGCCGTTGTGCGTATGTTTAAGGCACCCCCGCCCACAGTCTCCAGACACAGCCACACGCACAATCCACGCACCTCCGCCCACACACTGGCAATCACAGTATAAAATAACTTACATTAATATCACAAGTGTGCATCGATATAAAGTATTTAATTGGAGTATGTATAAGTAATTAACAGATGTCATTTAAATAAACAGCGTGTCAATAAACAGCCATCAACAGTTCTCTTTCTTTAATTTTATTAATATACCGATTTAATTAGTGCTCGACCACGGAGCTATAGGCAACTGGTTACACGGTATCTTTTCCGTACAGTGATGATAGGCGCTCGACCACGGAGCTATAGACAACCTAAACATCGTCACAGCATTATTATATCTGGGAATTAATCCGTAGTGTTTCAATCGACGCCCAATGTGACTCGATTAAATTCAATAGTGTTACAATATGGTGATATGATTTTCACAAAGCCCTTTTGAAAAAAAAAAGTGTATATATAAATAAAAATTTCAAGACATAAAGATATATACAGGGTTGGGCATAAGTCGCTTCAGTGAAAATGCAAGAGAAGCTATTTTACTTAAATACATAAAAATTTAATTTATCTGAGTATAATAACTGCTCAAAGTGACTGTCATTGTTTTCAATGCACTTAAACACCTATCTGATAAAGATTTACTGCTCTCTAATGCGTGGCTTTTGTGTGAGGAAGATGCGTTTGTTTAGCCTGTATACAAGAGTCACATAAATCGGAGATCGATCCTTGATCAACCTTGATCCCATCTACAATTTTACTCAAGTGAACTAAACCAGTTTTGCCAATGTGACCAAGCCTCTTGTGCCACAAATCAGATGATGCTACAATGGAACTAGCAACACCAGCACATGCTTTTTCACGAGGCGAAAGAGACATTGTATACACTTTACCAGATCGAGTGGCAGCAGCCACAAAAATATTGCCTTTCAAAATAGTAGCGTTCCCCTTTTCAAACACAACTTTAAGCCCATTAGCGTCCGTTTTACTAACTGAGAGTAAATTAAATTGTAATCCAGGGACAATAAGTACATTGGAAATTTTGATAAAGTTTTGATTACCTTTGTGAGTCACAGACGCGTGTATATCTCCGATCTCTTCAGCACACAACATCGATCCTGATTTAGCAATTTTTATTTTGATAGACTTTGATAGGCGTCTCTTATTTGAGACCAAACTAATATTTTTATCACTGATCATATGTTCAGCGGCGCCAGAGTCAAGCAACCACACAGATTCATCACAACAAGCCACTGACGTTAACACAGTCAAACTAAATTCATCATCACTAGCTTCAGCTACATTTGCTTTATGTATTGAATTATTCTGCTGCTTCTTGGCTTTCAATTTTGGACAGTCAGAACGAAAATGACCAGCTTTATGACAGAAAAAACACTTATTACCAGTAACTTGCTTTGAAATGCTTTGTTTACAATTGGGACAACATTCCGGCTGCGAATATTTAAATTTTCTAGCCTTACAATCAGTAACGCTAGAGAATGATTGGCTGCATCCATCGATACCTTCTGCTTGGCGTTTGCTCTGCTCATCAAGTAGGCGCGTTTTTACGAATGCCAGGTTGAGATTATCAGCAGATAATGTCTCTATGGCAGTGACAATTACTTGATATTCAGATGGCATAGTCAAGAGAAGATGGCAGACAACATCTAATTCTTCGAGGTTAGCTCCCGACAATTTCAATTCCCGAATGGTACGATCAAACCTAATAAAATGCAATTCAAGGGTCTCTAAAGAGGGATCAAATTTCATCATCAACAAGGTTTTGCGTAATAAAAGCTGATTAGCAATACCTTTACGAGTGTAAGTATTACAAAGCACTTGCCATATATCATAGGCGGTGTTCTTATCCTTCACACAATCCAAGTGGCTGTCCGAGATTCGTTGTATAATCTGTGACTTACACTTACGATCAGCTTTCCGAAGCTTGTCCAACTCTTTTTCCTTTTCCGCCTTAATTTCAACATTATCACTAGACGCAATTTTCACTAAGTCCCGATAGTCACCTTGAATAAAGGACAACAGATCGACTTCATCTAGAAGAGTTTCTACTCGAAACTTCCAGTTGTCAAAATTAGTGCCGTCGAAAAGCGGAATTCTGTATGTTTTGTCTTCTTCTAAAACCATTATGGCGACGGTGATTGGCAACGGTGTCGCAAACAACAAGCAAACGACTTATAGGTTTATCCGTCCTAAAATCCACAATCACAAGCCTGGGCCCATAACCTGTCAGAGTAGACAAGTTTATAGAAAGATATAACGAGTTTTAGAATTACCAGTACATGCTGTAACTAAGAACATGACTCAACTGTTACACAGGTTCATATACATGGACACAGATTAGATAAAAAATGAACAACACATCTAACGATGGTACCAACTTAAACTAGAATATCCCTGCATAGAATTGTATATTTTAACATTTTATTCTGGGCCGTTTAATTCTAGAAATGGAGGGTTCTCGACCCTTAGCTGTCACCACCCCTATATAAACACGCTCAGCGATAGCCGGGAGTAGTCAGTTCTTGGTTCTCGACTAATGAGTCCGGGAGTCCCCAGTGCGAGTGTGTGTACCGGTGTGTACATTGTGTGGACCGGCGTGTCAAGTGTGTCGGCGCATTTGTGGGTGGATCAGCGAGTCCGGCGTTTGTGTATAGCAGGTCACCGCCATGTATTGTGTGTGAGACAAGTGACATTTGTTGTTATTGTGAACTACTGTGTTAATCAACATTATTGTGACGGTTTTTAAATATTTGAATAGTTATTAGGTGTTTTGTAGTTGTTAATTTGTTTATTCAATTTATTTACATCTCTGTGTGCTCTATTAGTTTAATTAAGTTACAGACTTGATTAAGACTCTTTTTTTATTTTTCTCAATTACTTGTTTAGTTATAATTAATTTAGATATACAGTTAACCAGTGTGTACATGTAAGTGGTAATTTCAATAATCAAAACCTTGAATATTCCGTAGGCATTTTCATTCGTGTTTGGTCGGCAGCATACCCCAATATCTCTAAAAGAACTCGTGGTTCACACGTTCACGTGTGAACGGCCTGTGACCCTCCCAGGTCACGTGCCCCCACATTACAATATCAATTTAGCAATATTTAAGTTACTGAATAGTTTATAAGTGAAACTGCAGATATCTAAATTAAATAGCCTGTCCTATACTTACCATTGCATTTTAAAAATCGATTTGTACGTACATCAAGAAGACGCTTTAAAATATGATATATAGGCCTATATAAATACTAAACCATAGCCAAGAAATGTATCTTTACTCCCAAAAACAGTTGGCACAATGTGTTTTCTAACAGTTTTTCTTTATATTCAAAATGGAGTAATCCAATGTTTGTGTTATCTGTACTCTCTTCTTTGTATTTGATAAAGGCAACAATGCCGAAATATTATTATATTTGTGTTTAAAATGTGTTGGTGACTACTTCTACTATAGAAGACAGAAGAAAGGAAGAAGATGTCACCTTTGTGCATTGGATTCTTCCCACATCTTTCCTCTTTCCCTAGGTGGGCTTTCTTCATCAAATTTACTCTTATTAGATTATTTTCCCTTTTTCTTTAGTTTTATCAATTTCCTTTATTATAAAATTATCTAGCCATTGCCATCTCATTTGTAATCATCTTTTAATTAATATTTTGCATGGTCTCTTACAACTCCTTTTGACTATTTTCATATTTACAGTATTAGGGTAGGAATGAGAGAGGTAGGATTTAGAGAGAATGTACCCATATTTTCATGGAGGGAGAACAGGAAAACAATTGAGGAAAAACCACCTTCAGGACCAAAATTGTTATTTGAATCACAAACTCCTTACCCAATGACAGTCCAAATCAAAAAACCAACACTTAATTTATGTGCACCCCAGTGCGGGATTTAGTGCTGCTAGCATTCTCAATACTATCCTCTTATCCCAACTTTATTCTCGGTTGATTAATACAAATAAACCACTAAGTGAATGAGAACAAAAGAGCTTAACATCTAAAAAGTAAATACCCACCAAAAGAGTTAAGTCCAGTAACAACAGTCACAGACTTCTTTTTGCCACGAGGAGCCCGGGACACATACACTTGTTTCGGGCCGTCCTCTTTCTTCTTGGTTTTCATCATCCCCTTGCCTCCTCTTTTTTGTCTCTTCTTCTCTTCATCTGCTCCTGCCCCATCACCATCCTCTTTATCCCCTGAGCAAAAGTGGAAAGAGAAATGGTAGATCTATAATTCTAATTCATCTGAGAGATTGTTTTTAGTGGAAAAAAATTACAAAAATATATATTTTAGTTTTCACAAGCACTTACAGACACTTACAGACTGTTAGCACCCGTGAACTTTTTTTCACTATCATAATATTTTAACAACCAGTGTAGTATTTGATTATTTATTGTCTGTCAACTTAGATGCAGTGTGTAATGTAAATAATGGAGCGACAACACTCAACTTTCAGCAATCAAAACATTGAATTCCAAAACAACCACTGTATGTCAAATTATTGTATGTCAATAACTGCCGTTGAAAATGTGTGCTGAAAGTGAAAGTTCCACCAGCTATAAGGTATGCTCAGTGATAAAATTAATCTTAGCCAAAAACAGTAAAGCTGTTGAAATCCATTGTCAACATGGCGAAGATCATGGGGAGAATGTCATGAGAAAGGGTGGTGTGAGATAATAATGCCATATGTCAAAAGAAATTGGCAGACCAATGCCCACTATGAAGAAAGGAGTGGCGAATGATGAACTAGTTCAGAAGATTAATGAAAAGGTTTGAGAGAATGACCAATTCAGAGGTTTCTTGTGTGATTCCACACATATGTCTCACACAGTTCTTGAAAAGTGATAAGTGAAACATTAGGCTACTGGAAGTTTTGTGCTCAGTGGACATCTAAACTGCTTTCAGAACAGCTCAAGACACAACGGATGGAGTTGGCTTTCACCTTCGTTGATCGTTACAACAGATCAGATTGTTACAAGTGATGAGACTTGGGTCTCATATGTAAACGTAGAAACAAAAATGGAATCAGCGGAGTGGGGCTATACTCACTCACCAAGAAAATCAAAGAAGTGCCGGAAAACTTTCTGTTCCAGGAAACTTATGGCAACTGTCTTTTGGAAAAAAATAGTAGAATTGTTAGTGGATTTATTGTAATGGGGCACCACAATCAATGCAGAGGTTTATTGCCAGACACTAAATAAGTTAAGGGGGATGTTCAGAGAAAATGTCACCGTATGTTGAGCTCTGGGGTGGTTTTCTTGCACGATAACGCCTGCCCTCATACTGCTGTGCTTACTTGAACCCTACTCCAAACCTTCAAATGGATATGGTTTAATCCCCCTCCATACAACTAAGATTTTGTGCCTAGTGATTATCATATTTTCATGTACATGAATAAATGGCTCAAACCACACATGGCAGAATTCTATGATGATGGAATACAAAAGATTGTCAAATGCTACTATAAGTGTCTTAATTTGGCTGATAACAATGTGAAAAATAGTGCAAAGTTGTTGTTATTAGTTTTATATTAATATTATGGTATTTTTTAATGACCTAACGTATTTCCCTTGCCTTAATTAACATCAAAAACCGCATTCCAACCTGTCTTATCAATCACACCTCCACTTCACCACAGTCATTTTGACAAATTGCCCACAAGTATAGTTGGGGGGTAGTGATAATATCAATATGATTTATGACTTAATTAAGGTGAGAGGATGAAGAGGGTAATTTAAATAAATTTTACCTGCTTTAGAATGAAAAGTGGCTATAACGTTCACACCTAATACACTTAGATCAGATTAAATCCTCAATGTCACTGGCAATCCTTATTGGGAGACATTGAAGCACATTATAATCAATGCAGATTTTTTTATTATTATTATTATATGATAATTAAATACATGATCCAAAGAGCTAGAGCTCACTTATAGGACTATGGATTTAAAATTAGCGAAATTTTACATGAATTTAAATTTTAAAAGATTTAAATTACATTATAAGTATTTTATCATGAAATAAAAGTAAACAAAAGAATCAAAACAAAAACAAAAAAAGAAAATAGCAAAATACACAAAACATAATAGACAGCAGTACCAGCTGAATGTTACAGATAAGATAATTCTGAAATATGTGTGCTAATATTGATGAATACATTTTATCAATAAATGTGAGATTAATATAAAATTATTAAAATAAGTAAAAAAATAAATTGTACTAACTCCAGATGGAATTTCTCGCTCTATTGTTTGAAAATGGAGATATTGAATCAAAACTCGTAATATATATGAAACGAAATAATATACACTAGCAAACCCAAGCATAAATTGCACTATACTTATATAAAACTTTTTTTATGAGTCCCAGTTTTAAAATTTGTAATTTTGTTTTAAAAAATTAATGTCCTAATTTGTATGTTTGGGTCCACAAGGGTCGACACTTTGTATTAAAATTTCAACTTCCGGTTAAAATTTTCGACATTTTATTAGGTGTTACAAATTTTCATGCCATCGCAATGCTCTACATAAGTTTGTGACAATGTTTCTTAAAGTTAAATAGTTTTGTTAATAAATGAAGCTATCTTTGGATTTTTTAATTTTGTTAAAGTATTTGTCTCTAGTTGAGATTAGACTGAATAGCTCATTAGTGAACCAAGGGGTAGATAGTTTATTAGTCCTAGGAATCTATTCCAAAATTTGTTCATAGAAGCATTTATTGCTTTAGTAAATGTTTCAGTTAATTGATTAAATAAGATTATATCTGTACTTTTAGTATCTAAGAGTGTTATAGCCTATAGTAATACCAAACTAGAGTTAAAATTCAACATATTAAAATATTTATTAATATAATAATATTAATGTATTATTGTTAGATTTGTAATCATTATATCTTACCATATGAAATTTAAAGCTAAATTTTTTTCAAGGACAATTAAATAAAAATATACATAAATTAAGTTGAATATAAGCAAAATCCCCGCTTTTAACATATCCACTTAGTTTGGTGCCTTGATGTAGGCCTACCTTGATTATCAAGAATCTTGAAAACATCATGATAACACTCATTAGACTCTTGCCATTGAGAAATGGACTTGTAGCACTTACAACATTTGTAACATAGCCATGTTGATGCACTGTATGGGTAGGAAAGATTGAAATCAGAGTACCTTGATATTTTCTTCAGTCTTTATAATGATAATATTACTTGTTTGAGTTTTCCGCAGTAGGATGTCAGTGTCTCTTACTCAACAGAAGAGATAACCGTTTTCTTTCTTCAGTCATTTTTGTTGTCAAAGCTTTCTTTTTTAAGGGAATCAATAAATTTCTTTTTTTATATATCTATTTGTGAATTTGACTATTATGCTTCTCAGTCTAGGAGTAATATTATTTGGTTCAAGTTTTTTTTTAACTTTGGATACTCTATTACAAGTGTCAACATTGTTTTAAGATATATATATAAACCCCTAATTTGGCAGCTTGTAAGGTAATTTTTGTTAGGATATTTTCGCAATTTGTTTCAGTAATGTTATAAATTTCGACAATGTTTATGCTGGAGATCTAGAATGCTTTTTGTGCCTGGTCATTTATTATTTTTAAAGTAGACACTTCATTGTTGAGCTTGATTATATCATTATCAGCCTTTTCCATTCATTTTGTCAAGCAGTTCAAGGATTCCTCATTTCTCGAACATCATTTGTTATGGATTTGAGAAGATTTAATGGCATATTATCATTATTTGAAATATTTGTCAAGATCAATAATTGAGAGTCCTTAACTGAGTTAACCTGCATTTAAGTTTTGGAAATTTCACTCTTGCATTTAGTACATGTCCATGGAATGTTTGTTTCTACCCGACTTAATATTTTAAACAATTTGTCTGTAATTTTTGCACACATTTTTGATACCATTTTTGGCTAATATCACATAACACTTTTTTTTCTCTCCTACGATGTTTTTACATACGCTACACGAGGTATTTTCATCAGTTAACACCTTTATTGATTATTAGCACCGCGTCTTACTACCCATTCGGGTTATACGCACTTACGCTAATGTGTAATGGTAGGGTGATTGTGAGATGAAATGAAGGACCTACAGTTTAACGTGGAATCCGAACCACGGTGGCGGCCTGGCATTCCACACATTCACAAGATGTCTTGTCAGAGGTGTAGGAAGGGTTTGGAAATCAGATAAATCTGTGCCGGGACCGAGGATTGAACCCCGGCCGCCAGCACAGAAGTCTGACACCTTACCTCATCCAATGAGTTTATAGGTCTCTTTAAAATTAAAATCTATTGACATGCTTTTACAGATAAGCAGCAGCTTTTATTAATAAAATATTGTATGAGTGTACTAATTTATGATAGAAACATTACAAATACCCTATGGCTGGGGACACATTTGTGAAATTAGTAAAACCTAATTAGTACCAGCCAATGAAAAAAAAAGAAGATAAGAAAAGGGTTGCACACTTTTCATAAAAACTAAACAAAGAATGCATATCATTAAGAAATAAAATGAGCTTTGAATGTCTTTAGTGTGTCATTTGTTATTGTTAGAAATTTATTTAAATAAACACGTAATTAAACCTCTTTACCCTCAAGTTTATTAAAATAATTGTGTGAATGTAACTTTAACTAGGTAGTCCTAACATGTAACTTAATTAAATGCCAGCAAAATGAACCTGTTTGGTATACTGACCAAAGAGGTCATGAACCAAATTCCTGCCAGGTGAACTGAGGATTTTTATATATCTTCTCCAGGTAAGTGCTGGTACATTTTGTTTAGGCCTAGATTCAAATTCATCTTTATTTATTATATAGGTATACCTAATTCAGCTTGAATAGCCAGGATATGCATTACGATAAAAACTACTAATAGTTGTTTTATTAAGTTAAGAAAAAATTGCAATAGGAACTGAATTACTTAACTTACCAAGTTTGACAACCTTTTCAAACTCCGTTGGTAAATTCTTCTCCAGCCATTGTTTGCACTTGTCATACTCTGGGTAGTACTCACAATACTGTGAAGATTATAAAAAAAAAAATCCATAAACTTTTAAAGCTACAGTAAGGCTACAGCTATTACTAGATATAAATATAAATTTGAATATGTGAGTACTAGTATAGTAATAATTTTGAGAATAAGTCTAATTTTTATTTTCAACACAATGGGTGTATTTTCCACTACCAGCTTGCTAGGCCTGTCATAGCTTCATATTATGCCTTATAATCTAACTAATATCCAGGGCAGGCACAACATTCAGTCCCCTGGCCGTTAATTCATAATTATGAGAGGGTAAACCCATATTTCACCAATGATAATTTTTTCGGCCATGCTGGTAATCAAACCCAAGACTCCCAGCTCAGTAGGCAAACAAGTTACCGACTGAGAAAAGGTGTCGGATATGTTCTAAACATATCCATACATTGTACAAAATAGGATAGTAAAATTGAAGACTATTATGTATGACATTAACGGTACAATTGTTACCCCCAAGTATATCCTATAGTGTAAAGATCAAAATTGAATTTTTTGTATGTATATATTTTAACTGTTGTTTATTTAGTGAAAATTACATTTGTGGGCAATAAAAATTATTTCATCTAACTTGTAGAGTAGGCCTACCTATCTAGCTTATTATGAGAGCTACACCCCACATTTTTTATTTATTTATACTATTCCAAATCTCGTGGATGTGCATATAGGATAAAATTACCTCAATAGGCATGGAACAGTTGCCACAGTAAAGAACGCTGAGTGGATACGACACATTGGGCTGTGGACCTGTGCACAAAGCTTTCACTTCAGTCTCTGTAGACATATTGTATGTAGTTCCTAATCTGAAACTGAAATAATTGTAGTACTTTAAGTTAATATATTATAGAACTATATAAATACAGTTTAATCCATCTGAATATCTAAAACATAGAAACATGCCACAATGCAATATTAATTAAGATAAGATTAAAACTGATTCACTTAAGCAACTCTTATATTCTCCTCAGGTGTTATTTTTGCATAGCAATAATTATTGATCAAATTTTGGTTTATTAACTTCAATTGGTAAGTACAATTTTACACGATCCATGTTATTATATTTACCTAAGATAAATCATTTGTAATGAGCAAAGACAACCAGATTCCCTGAAATTATTGTTAAAGTCCCTTAGGTTCAACTAGAGTGTTGTTTTATGTTTTGCTTTTTCCTCATTTTGAACAGGGAGGAAAAATCTCTATAGCAATGCAAAGGCTAGAAAATATATAAACTACCTCCCCAACAATTGTTAGCCAGAGAAGGATGATATAACAACTATATTTATAAAACTAGTAAAAGAAAATCTAAGTCCTATATTATTACAAATAGTTAACTTAACTTTTGTATCTGGAATAGTGCCAGATAAAATGAAAGAATCCTTGGTTGTTCCTATAAATAAAAAGGTACTAAAGATCTTTGTAGTAACTATAGGCATATTAGTCTCATCACAAATCTTGAAAAAATAATTGAAAAATCTGTCAAAATTAGACTTTTGGAATATTTAAATAGAAACAACTATTTTTTTGTTGGACAATATGGTTTCTTGAAAGACTCTAATACTCAAGCTGCAGCTACTGACCTAATTAAAAAAATCAAAATACTATTGACAATGGAAACTTGGGAATGGGTTTGTTGATTGACCTGACTAAGGCCTTTGATACAGTTGATCACATTATATTGATTGATGAATTGCAGTATATTCAAGTAGAAAAGTCACCCTTAAAATGGTTCAAAAATTACTCAAGTTATAGATGCAAAGAGTTCTGATAAAAAATTAGCAATCTATACAGTTTATTTATAATGAACCAGCAATCTATACAGTTTATTTATAACAAACAAGCAATCTATACAGTTTATTTATAACGAACAAGCAATATATACAGTTTATTTATAACGAACAAGCAATCTATACAGTTTATTTATAACGAACAAGCTATCTATACAGTTTATTTATAACGAACAAGCAATCTATACAGTTTATTTATAACGAACAAGCAATCTATACAGTTTATTTATAACGAACAAGCAATCTATACAGTTTATTTATAACGAACAAGCAATCTATACAGTTTATTTATAACGAGCCAGCAATCTATACAGTTTATTTATAACGAACAAGCAATCTATACAGTTTATTTATAACGAACAAGCAATCTATACAGTTTATTTATAACGAACAAGCAATCTATACAGTTTATTTATAACGAGCCAGCAATCTATACTCTTACACTAGACAACTTAAGTGTATGTGTGCAGCAACAACCATCTGACTAGTAACTCTGCTCAATCACACACAGCAGTATTACTTTCACTGCGCACACACCTGCGCATCACATGTCATTAGTCATTACATATACATTTACTGAAAAAATAAATTTACCTATATTTTAACAAATCCAACATCCCTCCTTTGCTATACTATACTCATACCAATAAGCGCTCTATTAATTTTTAAAAAACTAAACTTATCCTATTCTCAAAACCTAGCCACAAAAAAATAATAAAATATAAAATTATCATGGAAAATTAAATACTGAAATTTGTAGACTCTGTTACCTATCTGGGCCTAACTATTGACTCTCTTATGGGACAGTCACATAAATAATATAACAAAAAAAAAAAACTAATTCCTATTGCAGGAGCATTAAGCCAATGTGCCTATGCATTAATTAATCCAATCAAAATAACTTTTTATTTTTATTTGGTACACTCATACCTAATATATATGAGTAATGGTTGGGTTTTTCCACCAAATCGAAACTTAAAAGATTATCTGCACTCCAAAATAGAATTATTAGATCACTATATCGATTACCTCTTGGGGAATATAAAACTATCGAGATTTATAAATATATGGATTTAATGCCTCTCAATAAATTGATTATTTACCAAACCAGCATTCTTGCTTACAAAATAAATAAAAATAACTTAAAAGTACCCACAAATTAGAATTCCCTCATTCATACCATCATACTAGATGCTCACTTAAAATATAACATGAATCTTTTAACACTGTAAACTATGGAACAAACTCAGCTTTAAATAAAATGACTATAATATATAATGCAATTCCAACAAATATCTCTGGCTTACTGGAAGTGACAAATTTTAAAAAAACATTGCAATACTGTAAAATACTTAAGTCTCATCCTATCTAATTGCCTTCAATCACAATTATTATAATACATTTATATTTTCTCAGTAAACATTTTAGAACCTATTATTATTTTCCTGAATATACCTACATATATTGTTTATTATTGTAATACCCATAAATTTTCCGCAATTTTCATTTTTACCTCTAAAAGTACTTCTTCATTATTAGTTTGCTTTTGTTAGTATTATCATAATTCTTTTTTCCTTTATATATATATATATATATATAAAAATCACATTCATTGATAAAATGTATTCCTCAATATTATTACACATATTTCAATTACAAATATAGCTTATGTTTCCACAGTAAACATTTTAGAATAGATAATATTATTTTCCTGAACATACCTACATGTCTTGTTTATTATGATAATACTAATTAATTTCCCTAAATTTTCATATTTATTTCAAAGGAACTTTCTCATTATTTATGTATTATTATTTTATTTTATTTACATATTTTTAAATATATTTTTGTAAATGTTTATTGATAAAAATGTACTTATCAATATTATCACACATATTTCAAAATTATCTTATCCACTGGTACTGATGTCTATTATGTTGTGTATTTTTTTTTTTACTTTTATTTCATGATAAATATTCATAATGTCTTTAAAATCTTTTAGAATTTAAATTCATGTTATTATTATTATTATTATTATTATTATTATTATTAGCACCGCGTCTTACTACCTGTTCGGGTTACACGCACTTACGCTAATGTGTAATAGTAGGTGATTGTGAGATGAAATGAAGGACCTACAGTTTAACGTGGAATCCGAACCACGGTGGCGACCTGGCATTCCACACATTCACAAGATATCTTGTCAGAGGTGTAGGAAGGGTTTAAATTCATGTTAAATTTCAATTATTTTAAATTCATAATCCCATATGTGAGCTCCAGCTCTTTGGATTATGTGATTAATTATAAAATGATATATTAGAAAAAAATATAAATTACCATGACCAGAAATAGTTGAATTTCTTGACCAAGGAAAGTGTTGTGCTGTCAATATAAATGTGACAGTGTTATGTTTCTAATTTAAACATTATACGCACATAGGTAAATAGAGCTTAGACCTTATGTTCCCATACTGCCCAACATAGATACAGCTAGCAGTTCTAGGGACAATGAGCTTTTGATATGTGAAATAGAAAACACTTATTAGTTACCATTCTTATGATTCAAATATAAAATAGTACACAAAGAGAGTTTAATTAAAGCATGCAATGAGGTTTGTAGATTTAAGGTGTAGGAATAGAGAAAGTTGCCAAAATGAGGAAATAATAATCATTAATTATATGGAAAAACAATCTAACTTAATTGAGGCTGGCCACACTACAAGAGTGAATGAGAACAACCTGTTGCCGGTTAGCGCCCAATATTGCTTAAAACACAAATGTGTTAGATTTTGGTGCCAAGCGTTGTGCTTGTGTTATCACATCAAAACATGGACTATAGTCGCTATGTATTGTTTATAATAACTTTGTATTATGGGACAGAAAGAAGGGCTTCCTGTGCAACTTGGGAAGAGGTCTGCAGTACAACATTCAATCATGGCTGTAATAGTCTCCATTGCCAAAAAATTGTTCAAATACTGGCCGAGTAATTTTACTTACTATCATTTCTCGATAAGAGGTGTGCATTTTTTATAAGCTAACGTCCTCATCCAAACCACCAAATTTAGATCGTTAATAACACTTGTGTTGAATATAACACTAAAATATTAAATTAAATTTACTATCATGGTAATTGTTAAGACTTGTTAACAATATATACATAAAATTAAAATATAATTATTGAATCGTAATATTATTCTAGTTTAAAGCACTTTATGTGGTTCAATGTTAAGTTTAAAATGTTCTACTTACAATTTCAAGTTTTAAAACATTTTTATTCCTAGGCTTTTCTTGCGTCTGCTATATTTCATGATAACCACCAATAAAAAGATAAATATTATATTCCTTGACAACTAAAAATTTCTCAATGGTGCATATAGTTGGAAGAGAGATATAATATAGAATGACTACAGAGCTCTTCTACCTATTTTTATATATATATATATATATATATATATATATTGTTTATATTATTATTATTATTATTATTATTATCCATAATATTAGGTTCTACTATCAAGATGCTATCAAAATGTATCTAAATTAATTCTAGTGATATTGACTCAATATGCAAATGAAATAGTTGGGGATTATCAGTATGGATTTCGACGAAATAGATCAATAATGGATTATATTTTTACTATTCAACAGATATGAAAAAAGTGGGAATAAAAAATGATGTTACATCAATAATACATTAATTTTAAAAGGCCGATGAGTCGTTTAAAACATAAATTTTGAATTTGGTATAAGCAAAAACTTGTTAAGCTAATTGAAGTATGTAAGATTAATACTCACGGTAGGTTACGGGTTGGATGTCACTTATCATATACTTTCTGCATATATAATGGGTTGCAATCGCATTCGTCTACGAGATTCCGAGGAGGTCGTACGCGTGTGCGGTTCCGAGACGACTGAATGGTTTCCATTCGGCATTTTCTTAAACACGCATTACATCACATACATACATACATACATACATCACATTTATATTTAGTAAACATCGAGGTGTCATTTCTTAATTTAATTCGCATATTGAAAAATCGTAAAGTGAAGTAATCTTCATAATTATTTTTGTATTAATTATTAATTTAATTAACTTTTGTATATTTAATTATTTTTTTCTAATTTTGTTCTAAATAGGACATTTACATTATTGTTTATTAAAGTAAATACTGTTTAATTTCCTAATTCTGAGTCTGGATCAGATAGTCCCGGGGAGTTTGACTAAAGTCAGTTAGCCAAACTCTCGCGTTATGTAAATTCTCTTATATAAGATTTACTGGTAACGTTAACGTAATTTGAAGCCTTCGTTCTTTCTATATAAAGACACTTTTTGTAACAGTTTCAAGGTGCCCATTAGGCCCTTATATAGAAGTTGTGTACCAAGTCACCCACCTCACTCAGCTGTTCTTCATAAAAAGTTGTCGTCCACGGCAGTCAGTTGGTTCCAGGAGAGCATCTCGGGGTTATATAGATAATGGTGGGGTTAGATGAACACAGCCGATTGAAGAGATACTATTTATTGTAGAATTTGAAGGTTTATTTTAACTGAATATTATACATGTTGGTACCACGGTTACTTAATTTAGAGAAACAATTATAATGATGATTATTTAGGGTTGTGGTTAGCCGATTGAAGAGATACTATTTATTGTAGAATTTGAAGGTTTATTTTAACTGAATATTATACATGTTGGTACCACGGTTACTTAATTTAGAGAAACAATGATAATGATGATTATTTAGGGTTGTGGTTATCTAGCCACCAGGTCTACCTCTCTGTTCACCCATCTCAAAACTTTATCTTTACCCGTTACTAAAAGTACTTTGTGAATACAGAGCTTAGCTGTTTGCGTGCTAACCGGCGAGTGTCGCGTCTCAGACGCTTCCCTTCCACATAGGGTCAAACACAGACGCTAAACCGAATGCGCTGATTGGCCAGGAGTCCACGCCAAAATCTCCTACCTCACTGAAAGACCACACGTGCAAGCCACAGGTGCATCTCCCAGCTTCCGGGTTCAGCTATTAATACATTGCACGATGCTTAAAATGAAAAGTAAAAGTAATAAATTTGGATGACTCTAATATTCCAACAAAGACTTTAAATAATTAAAAACTATTAGATTAAAAGTTTAAAGGTCTGAAAATGAAGTTAATGAATTGAAATTTAAAACATATATTGCTTACAACTTTGGTTATGATTTACATAACTTATGATTATCATAAAACCCCACACTTTCTAATAATTAACCATTTGATAGTCATAAAGAGAATTAAATTAGGCCTAGCCGAATGGGAAATGAAAAATGTATTTATCAGTTTAGTATTCTCAGTATCTTGAGTGTATTAATATGTAAACAATGGCAAACTAATATAATTTTATAAATGAAATGTTCAGTTAGACTGTCGAGGATGGGAGACAGAGGTTCGAACCTCGTCCATATGAACTTGGGGTGGTTTTCCACTCTCCCTCCACGAAGATGCGGGTTCATTTCCCCTAAATTAAACCTTCCCATCTTCTAGCTCATTAGCGTAAATAGTACTTAAGCGCTTACTAAAACAGGTAGTACGACGTGGTGCTAAAAACAAAACAAAAACAATGCTCTAGCCCATACAAGAAGATGTTGTGCATTGTAAACACTATATCTTAACAGAAAGGGCATAGAATAAATATTAATCAATATATGATTTTTGAAATAACAAAAAAATTAAAATCGTAATATATACAACACTTATTTATAGGTCTATAATCAGTTTGTATTATATTTATTACAAGAGAACTTGATAATATACGCTTAAGCCTAATTTAGAATAAAAAGTAATTTTAAGAGTTAGCATGTATAAATTTATCACCTTTCAAATTTTACCGAGATTTTATATAAGGTGATATGTGACAATATCCCACCACGCTTGACATTCACCACGAATTTTCTAACTAAGCCGCTTGAAGACATCACCACAACTCTCTTTGATAAGAATATAATGTGAAAAGTCTCTAAATTCAAAATCTGGATCAAATCGGTTGAAACCATATAGACTTCAAGGAACAATAGAGCTCCCAAATTGATATATATATATATATATATATATTTAATATCAGAGTATCAGAATCAAACTGTCATATGTATCATATAATCAAAAATGTAATAAAATAAATAAATTGAAATTAGCTTGTATAGGAGTTTTGCGGGAAGGAAATAGCGTTTATCAGGGTGGATTAATTTAAATCTAGCCCTAAAAGGGAGTGCCTACTTATAGAGGGAATAAGAATAGAGTCTCTAGATCAAATATATATATGTGTTATTTCAGCGCAAGTGAAATTTCTTAAAATAATCATTTTTGAAATTAGCTTGTATAGGAGTTTTGGTGGATGGAAAAAAACGTATTTCTAGGTGGATTGATTCAAAATATGGCCCTAATTGTGAGTACCCACCTATACAGGGATCTAGTATAGAGTCTCTATATCAACTCTTTATATATGTGTTATATCAGCACAAGTGAAAATTCTTAAAATAATGATAGGTGAATATATTCTGTATAAGAGTAATGGCGGATCTGAAATAAAGTATTTCAGTGTCATTAATTAAAAATCTTAACGGATTAGTTAGTTATATCGCTTAAAACAAACATAGTTGTGATTTCTCATGTTGATTATTTTAAAACATATATGAATATATTTTTATAAAATAACTAAAAGTCCAAATCTTAAATTGGAAAATATATATTTGATTTGTGTTAATACCCTTAGATAGTATTTGTGAAATATTTTTTTATAATCACTTAACACAATTCCCACCTTGTTAATTATAAATATTGGCCTAAATATACTTATATACAAAAGTTTTATTTTATTATGTGTGACAGTTCTTCGCGACGCTTGAACGTTCACCACGAATTTGATAACTTGACGTTTTGAGGACAACATAACCTCAATTCTGCTTTGGAACGGTATGATATAGAATGACCGTAGATCTAAAATTTAGCCCTATTTGGGAGTAGCCACATATACAGCGATTTAGTATTGATACTCTAGATCAACTTGCCATATATATTATAATAACACAAGGGAAATTCCAAAAAATAACAATTTTTGAATTTAGCTTGTATAAGAGTTTTGGCGGGATGGAAATAGCATATTTCAGGATCGATTAATTCAAAACCTGGCCCTTATTGGGAACACCCACCTATACAGGATTTAGTATAGTCTTTTGATCAACTCTTCATATGTGTTATATCAGCACAAGTGAAATTTCTTAAAATAACAATTTTTGAATTTAGCTTGTAAAAGAGTTTTGGCGGGATGGAAATAGCGTTTTTTCAGGGTCGATTAATTCAAAATCTGGCCCTAATTGGAAGTACCCACCTATACAGGGTTTTTATATAGTGTCCCTAGATCAACTCATCATATGTGATATATCAGCACAAGTGAAATTTATTAAAATAATAATTTTTGAAATTAGTTTGAATAGGAGTTTTGGCGCGATGGAAATAGCATGTTTCAGGGTCGATTAATTCAAAATCTGGCCCTAATTGGAAGTATCCAACTATACAAAGATTTAGTATAGTGTCCCTAGATCAACTCGTCACATGTATTATATCAGCACAAGTGAAATTTCTTTAATAATAATTTTTGAAATTAGCTTGTATAGGAGTTTTGGCGCGACGGAAATAGCATATTTCAGGGTCGATTAATTCAAAATCTGGCCCTAATTGGAAGTACCCACCTATACAAGTATTTAGTATTATGTCCCTAGATCAACTCGTCATATGTGTTATATCAGCACAAGTGAAATTTCTTAAAATTATAATTTTTCAAATTGTCTTGTAAAGGAGTTTTGAAGCGACGGAAATAGCGTTTTTCATGGTCGATTAATTCAAAATCTGGCCCTAATTGGAAGTACCAGCCTATACAGGGATTTAGTATAATTTCTCTAGATCAAATCTTCATTTGTGTTAAATCAGCACAAGTGAAATTTCTTTTAAATAATAATTTTTGAAATTAGCTTGTTTAGGGGTTTTGGCGCGAACGAAATAGCGTATATTGGTATATTTCGATCACTTAGTCCATTTTTCTCCCCCATAACCCCACTTTTACTTTTGTAACACCACTTTTACCTTTGTATTTATTTGTTTCATATGGTAGCACAAGTGAAATTTCTTTTAAATAATAATTTTTGAAATTAACTTGTTTAGGGGTTTTGGCGCGAACGAACTAGCGTATTAGTATATTGGTATATTTCGATCACTTAGTCCATTTTTCTCCCCCCATTACCCCACTTTTACTTTTGTAACACCACTTTTACCTTTGTATCATATTCTGAAAATTGAAAAATGACACCTGGACACGGGAATCTAACCCGGGACCTTCGGCTTCGGCGGGTTCGATTCCCGTGTCCAGGTGTCATTTTTCAATTTTCAGAATATGATATCGGAGAGGTGTTATCCTCACTAAAATGCATTAACAATAGTTCCGGCTATTGTTTCACCACTTTGTATCATATGGTAACTTTTCGTTTTTAAATGTTGGCTCCGAAGTCCGAAGTGTTCAGGATGTACATCGTCTCGAGTTCTTGATATTCGTCTCTCTAAACGTTCCTTTTAATATATATATTTTTCTTTCAAACAACATTTCATTCGCAAACAAGACGGGACCGAACTATTCCACATCCTCATAACCGTTTAATCTGGTTATTTTGGGGAGTTGCGCAGACTTGCAACATAATAACTGAGTAACTAAACTAGTTTATTAGTTAAAAGAATGATCAATAGAATACGCCAAAAATTATATCGTATAAATAGTTCAACTAATAATACAGAGAATGCTCTGTTAATTAAATTGTTTGATGTTCAACGAATAATACAAAGAATGTTCTGTTAATTAAATTGTTTGATAATCGATATTATAGATAAAAGTATTCATTTCATCTAATGGACCCTTATGTTTAAGCCGCTCAAAATTTTTGTCACTTCCACAAAGAGTAAAATGAATGGAATTATCATCTAAAAAAGTCTTTAGTATTAGGTGCTCCAGCGTCTATTCCAGAATTTCTGCCACGTCCACAAAGAGTGGGTTTTTATACATAAAACAGTTCACTTTTACCCCATATAAATAAAAGTATCCCTTCTTGTCCTTGTTTTCGAGATATAAGGCCTTAAATAGGGAAATGAATGGAATTATCATATGAAAATGCCTTACGTTTAAGGTTCTCCAGCGTCTATTCCAGAATTTCTGTCACTTCCATAAAGAGTGGGTTTTATACAAAAAAAAACAGTTCTCTTTCACCCCATATAACTTAAAGTATCCCTTCTCGTCCTTGTTTTCGAGATATAAGGCCTTAAATAGGGAAATGAATGGAATTATCATCAGAAAAAGCCTTATATTTTAGGTGCTCTAGCGTCTATTCCAGAATTTCTGTCACGTCCACAAGGAGTGGGTTTTATATAAAAAAAAAAAGTTCTCTCTCATCCCATATAAATTAAAGTATCCCTTCTCGTCCTTGTTTTCGAGATATAAGGCCTTAAATAGGGAAATGAATGGAATTATCATCTGAAAAAGCCTTATGTTTTAGGTGCTCCAGCGTCTATTCCAGAATTTCTGTCACTTCCACAAAGAGTGGGTTTTATACTATAAAAAAGTTCTCTTTCACCCCATATAAATTAAAGTATCCCTTCTCGTCCTTGTTTTCGAGGGGGTGAAAGAGAACTGTTTTTTGTATAAAACCCACTCTTTGTGGACGTGACAGAAATTCTGGAATAGACGCTGGAGCACCTAAAACGTGAGTCATTTTCAGATGATAATTCCATTCATTTCTCTATTTAAGGCCTTATATCTCGAAAACAAGTACGAGAAGGGATACTTTAATTTATATGGGGTGAAAGAGAACTGTTTTTGTTATAAAACCCACTCTTTGTGGACGTGCCAGAAATTATGAGGATGTGGAATAGTTCGGTCCCGTCTATAGATGGACATCGAATAAAAATAATTGCAGAGTATTTCCAAAAAATATATTAAAATATAAAGTGAAGCAACTGAAAGGCATTTTTTAATAGATTAATTTAAGATTTTAAAATCATAAACCGTTAAGAAAATTCTATTCATAAATACTCAACCTAAAAATATAAACTTATAGAATAAACCAAGTTAAACTAAAACAATCACAATATTTCATAAACTGGTTATGTATATTATTCATATACAAGAAAACAATCAGATAACGATTTTTTTTAAATCTTTTACATGTATATACAAATAAACATCTTTCAAAAACTATCTCCAACTAAAACAACACCAATGTCCGTCCCTATCGGTACGACCCTGTTTTTGATAATGGGCAACGAATGTTGTCCTGGCCATCCCTGGTAAATCATTTCGGATTATTTTGTGATTATTTAAAAGTTAAAACACGGATTTAAAAATATTTATAGCAAGCTGTATGTGGGCCTATATGATCTACATCCCTCCCTTACAACCCCCCGAACCTTCAATTCCAAATAAATACATTTAACAACAAATTAAAATTTCCGTGTTACTACAGAAAATTAAATATTCTAGTAATGAGTCGAAAATTGTAATGATACTATATATTAATTATAAGAATCCATACCACATTAAAATTTAAAAGTTGCTTGTTTGTTTTTTATTACCGCGTCTTACTACACGTTCGTACTAATTATTATATTTATAGAATGTGTATCCGCATTTACGTGGGGGGAGAGTGGGAAAACCATTTTGGAAAAATAAACTCCTCAGTACATCCAACCGAGATTCAAACCTCGACCTCCCTGTCAAAGGCAGTCTATTATACTACGAGATTGTATCATTTACTTTCTCAGCCCGCTTACCTAATTATTTAAGGAGAAATGATACAGTAATCAGTAAGAACGACGTAGCTAACTGCAAGACCACGTGTTTTGAGTTGTTTTCTTTTGACCTTGGACAAAGAGAGCAAAGTCACAGCTGAAAACCCTCGGAAGGTTTATGGCAGTCACCCTTGTGAAAGGTTTCTTTGTTGCAGCCATCTAGAGAGACCCTAAGACAATGGCTACGTTGACCGGACGAGACAACAAACGTTATCTCGAACAGCTCTGGTAGATTTTATCATCATCCCTTTTGAAGAGGACAGTGCCAGCCAGATGGCCCGATCAGCAAATAAACTTATCAAAGATACCGTGACATCCCTTCTTTGTTCACACACAACATGTTATATATATTTGAAACACCCTTCCCCAACCCTTACCTCACAACCCTTATAGAAATATATATATAAGACATATAATATTTAATTTAATCTAGCACCACGTCTTACTACCCGTTCGGGTTATATGCACTTATGCTAATGTATAAT
The DNA here is from genome assembly GCA_039000515.1 of Timema cristinae. Taxonomy (NCBI): domain Eukaryota; kingdom Metazoa; phylum Arthropoda; class Insecta; order Phasmatodea; family Timematidae; genus Timema; species Timema cristinae. The sequence continues at coordinate 58,889,082 of JBCFYV010011164.1, forward strand.
GGTAGGGTGATTGTGAGATGAAATGGAGGACCTACAGTTTAACGTGGGATCCGAACCACGGTGGAGGCCTGGCATTCCCCACATTCACAAGTTGTCTTGTAAGAGGTGAAGGAAGGGTTTGGTAATCAGATAAATCTGTGCCGGGACCGAGGATTGAACCCCGGACCCCCCAACACACAATTTCCCGACACCTAATTACGCTGATGATCTAGGAATTTAGAAGGTTGAATTTATAAGAAGTGAGCCCACATTTGCATGGAGGGAGAGTGGTAAAACCACCCCCAGTTTACCAGACTGTGACTCGAACCTCAATCTCCCCCCCCCCCCTCCCATCTTCAGCAGTCTATCTTAACACGAAACTAGTGCGTTAGCCAACTACGCCACCGAGGCGAGTAATATATAATGAAATGTATCTCCTCCTATTGACTATTTAATTTTTTTATAACATTACCGATAATGGCTGATCAAGGTATAATTTTGGTCACACTCAATAATCTTCTGTTCATCCTTGATGACCGCATGGTCTGAGGCGTCGCTGTCGTGCTAGACTAGACTGATGTTGACAGGGAGTCGGGGTTCGAATACCTTTCGGTGTACTTTGGGTATTACATAATGGTTTTACCTCTCTTACCACCAAATCGGCTACATTTGCTGTTAATTCTACCTTCCTCATTCTTATATTTCACTAGAGCGGGTAGTAAGATGTTGTTCATAAAAAAATCGCGTATCAAAGTTAAAAATCCACATTAATGTGTTTGTTTTTTGTATAAGTTAGGCTCGACTATTGGACCTTTCTAGCTAGATGAATATTTAAACATACATAACAGTAAGCCCTTGCAAGACTTTCGCACATTCAACCTCTCTCTCCCCCCCCTCCCCACTTTAAAAATATATATATATATATTTTGTTGTTGTCAAAATTAAATACTCAGCGAGGTGTATACACAAAATGGCCAAGAAAGTTTATATTAATGTGAACGTATTTACAATTTACAATACCTCTTTGTATACAGTATTTGATGTCATAATGCAATCATCTTGAATTTACATTTTCATTTTAAATGAATTAAAAAAGTTATTGATGAGGAAGCTTTAATTTAGAGGAAGTGCACCCGCTTTTTCGTGGAGGGGTAGTGAAAAATCATTTTGGAAAAATCCCCCTCAGTACGCCCGACCGAGATTCCAACCTCGATCTCCCACATCAAAGGCAGTCTAGTTTACTGCTTGAGTTAGCACCTTATAACATGCGGCCACCATAGCGGGGTGGATTGAGTTGGCAGGACTGTCTGTCTTTGTGTGTGAGAGGGAAAGAGACACGTCTCGGCTGATAACGTCAAATGACGCCGGGTAGATTTTACACGCGCGATTACAAATCGTCTCAGCAACAGATCCTACGATTTTTTAAATAATACGTTCAGAGTCAAACCCTTTTCTGTGTTCCAAGGTATCACTATCACTCTCATACTCACTATCACCCTCATACTCACTATCACCATCATACTCACTATCACCCTCATACTCTATATTACCCTCATACTCTATATCACCCTTGTACTCTATATCACCCTCATACTCTATATCACCTTCATACTCTACATCACCTTCATACTCTATATCACCTTCATACTCTATATCACCCTCATACTCTATATCACCCTCATACTCTATATCACCTTCATACTCTATATCACCCGTATTTCCACTACCCGGTTATGAGTGATGATTCCCGGACACGTATGGAATAATAAATCCTTTCCCCTTAGTCTAAGCCATGATGCATTATACCACAAGGTGTTAAATTGACCTTTCGTTTTACAGACAACAGGTATGGGGTGGGACATTTTCACGTCTCGAGCAAGAATTGAACCCTGAGTACTTGATTCAATAGGCAGACTCGTCACCAACCGTGTGTCCAAAATTAAAATATTGTACCTAATAATAATTGTTATAGATAAGATTTGTTAAAACTTTCTTAGGAAAAAGTCTCACGTAAAACACACCATCATTTAAAAAAATAATAAAAACAGTTATATTTTGTAACAACTTACATTGTAACAACACTCACCAACTGGGACAGCCAACTGAGTCAACACGCGGCACTAGCTTGACCGGCGACCTACGCTCTCGCCAAATACATCGGACTGACTGAAGGCGTGTCCGCGCCTGCCGGCAACGAGGCTCGACCACGTGTTCGGCCAGCAGAGAAGATGGATAGAAGAGTTCCGTTTCCGCCTTCGCCGAGCTTCGAGAAGGTGCTAGGTGTTCGATATGAGTCTCGAACCTCTCCTCCCCCCTTGTTTGTAATGTTCTCCAACCTTCCTTTCCTTCGATCCGCCCCCCTTCTCTGAGAATTATATTTCGTATAAATACTAGCGGTACCGGGATCTCAGGTCACTTACTACCCCACCGGCTCGAGGATAAGAGGTGAGGGCAGCGACTGGGTTTCGGGGGATATTACTTTCCTACCAAAATTACTATTTCGGCGTCATGGGGGGAACTCTTTCTAAATTACTATTTGGACTTTGTTATTAACTTATGTTTATTTGAATATTGACTATGCTACGCGCTTATCGCTGCTGGGAGTTAGACCGTCGCTTTCGCCACCGCTTATATCCAGGGTCTGGGCCCTATTCAAATGTATTTCATACATTTGCCAATATTAGCTTTTAACCTGAGAATGTCAGGTCCTGGGTTCGAAACCCGGCTTATGTTATTTTCAAGTATAGCTGTTTCTGGACTCATCTTTGTTCGCCAAGTTAAACGCCTAGGGTTGTTAAGTTATTATTACCTTGTGGCCTTGTTTGATTGCTATGACGTCACGTTTGCTACGGGCGTCTGTAAGAAAGATATATATTTATACTAGGGTGGATAACTTAAACGCTAGAGTAACCAGTTTAGGAACTAATCAATTTAACGAAGTAACCAAAGACCATGTCACTGAGATCCCGGACCGTTACCTTTGATGGATTTAATGTAATGTGATTTGTTTTGAGGAGGTAACGTTTATGTTTACCTTTGATGTAATTGATTTCCGCGGTGGACGGAAAAGCGCGCTTCACGCGGTGTTGATTGTTTGCTCAGCTTGTTATTGTTCTTTTTTGACTAAATAAAATTGTTATGTTCATTCAGGTAACTCTTTACCTAATTTACTGCCTCTCTCACCTTATAGATATTAAGGGGGGGTTGCAAAATGGTAGCAGAGCATGGTTTACGTGGTTAACGTGGTTAACATGGTTAGCATGGTTAGCGTGGTTAACAGTGGTTACATGATTGATGGTTACTGGTTAGTAATTATTGGCTTTATAATTTTGACGTTTATGTCTATATTGTACTCTTGGTCCTTAGTTCATGCCTCGAACGACTATGGCTCTATAATGTATGGGCTTGGAAAGATGCCGAGAAATTAAACAAAAAAGGGAAATATGCCAGAGGGTTATATTTTATGTAATACATTGTACTAATACCTATTTGTATCTTTTTTCATACTGTCATTGGCCATGGCTCCTCCGCTGAAACCAGGCGACAAGCCATCAACCAAACTGACGAGATCTGATGTCTACAGACTGAACCGTGAACAACTCATCGCCGAGCTCCAAAATTGGTCCACCCCTACTCCACCCAACGCAACGGTGGGTGAGTTAAGGTCTATTTTATGCGAACTAGTGAGTGAGGTTGGGGAATCTCCGGCAGATTTTGGCATGGACACAGTTGCGAGTGGTGAACAACCGATGATGCCCTCCCCTCCCCCCGTCCTCCAAACGCCAGCGGTATCTGTTAAATGTCATAGTAAGGTACTATTGGAAATATTAGGTCGCATTCCTGTGTGTAGTGGTCAGAACTACACGGAGTTATTTAACTTCTTGGTTGAAATTAGCCGGGCATCCCGCCTTAAACTTGTTAGTGAGCCCGAGTTTTTGACATTGTGTTTGTCCAAAACGTCGGGATTCTTAACCGAATTATTTTCCGGGGGTATTCAGGCAGGTTTATCAGTTAAGGCTGTAACTGACCAGATTCTTAATACGTTGTTACCTAGTAGAGTTAGACAGAAGTTATGCAGGGAGGTTGTACATAGATTTCAGTTTCCTTGTGAAACTTTTAGGAACTTTGTTCTATCTATCACGGAGGCAGCTCGCGTACTCGATGCCGATCTTAAGGAGCCTGAACTTGTAAATATCATTTTGGAGAATGTGTCGCCGCTTACCAGGCGCCATTTTGTGTTCTCAAGTAAACCAACTTGTATACTTGATCTCTATGCCTTGGCTTCGCGCATTGAAGAGACTCTTCTCTCAGAAGAAGAATATCTCAATGCGCATGCGCCTGAGGTTGTAAGCCGCGCGCAGTCGGGTTCAAATCCCGGAGCAAGTTCTCCTGTGCCGCTTATCGGCGCTCGTCCGCTCGGGAACCGTTCTAGGTACTTGGGAGGTAGTAACCCTGTGGGTGCTAACCAAGGGGGCCGCGGGCCTCGTGACATTTCTAGAGTTAGATGTTTCCGCTGCAATAGATTAGGGCACGTTCAGAGGGAGTGCAGGCAGGTAAACTAATAAGGCGCGTTCGCGACCGTGGTACGGCCGCGTCTGTAAGTTTTATGCCGCGGATTTTGAATCCCATGGTTAATGTTTGTATTGGTCCTGTGGGATGTTTAGGGTTATTTGATACTGGGGCGAGCAACTCCTTCATTAGTGAGAAACTTCTTGGTATTATTGGGGACAAAGTTAATATTATGTGTGAAGATATTGGCCCGAAATCGTACACTGTTGCGAATGGGCAATGTTTAATGGTAGACCATAAGGTACGTCTCTCCATTAAAATTGACAGGTTTTCTTGGAAACGTTCCTTTTACGTAGTGCCGACCCTCCCGTTTGACATGATTTTGGGGAACGATTTTTTGTTTGAGACCAACGCTAGGTTGGATATGGGAAAACGTATAGTCTCCTTTAGTTTTGCGCCAGGGGAATTTGTCTCGTTTGCGACCGAGAAAACGCCGCCATGCGTGTTTCCTTTGGATAGGGATAAAGAGGCCATTCAAAGGGTAGTTAACCGGTTTTCTGATGTAATCACAGATAGATGGGGGAAATGCGACATTCTCCCTTACGACATTGTTGCTCTTGACAACATCCCCGTACGGTCAGGGCCATACTCATGCGCTCCTCCCAAAATGGAGATTTTTAGAGATCTGATTTTCGACTTAGAAAAAAAAGGAGTCATTCGCCCGTCTAAATCACCTTATGCCAGCCCCGCTTTCATTATTCCCCGCAAGGGCAAGGGGCATCGCCTCATTGTTGACTACAGGAAACTTAATAAGAAACTTGTTTTCGATCCTTATCCGATGCCTAGCCTAGAGTCGGCATTCCAACACCTTGGTAAAGCCAGGTATTACAGTCTCATTGATCTTAACGCTAGCTTCCTCCAATGCGCGCTCTCAGAGCCATCCAAGAAATTTACCGCCTTTGTAACTCCGTGGCAGGTTTATGAATTTAACCGCGTCCCGTTAGGCATTAGTTGCGGGGGACAAGCGCTTAGTAGAGTGTTAGATCATATTCTTGCCGACTTAAAATTTAAATTTGTTTTCAATTATCTCGATGATATTTGCATTTATAGTAATTCACTTCAGGACCATTTGCGTCACGTAGAAACTGTGTTAGAACGTCTGCGCTCTGCTGGACTCACTGTTAATCCTGAAAAGGTTACATGGGCTAAGGAGTCTGTCCCGTATCTGGGATATGTTATTTCCCGGGAAATTTGCTCGTTGACCCTGAGCGAGTCAGGCCTATTCTTGACTTCCCTACCCCGAAGAATTTAAAGGGAACTTCTAGGTTTTTGGGGATGTGCGCATATTACGCCAGGTTTATCCCCTCCTTCTCTGAGTTAGCTTACCCGCTAAACAGCCTTAAGAAAAAGGGAGCTGTATTTGCGTGGGGTCGGGAACAAAATGATGCCTTTCTCGCCCTCAAACGGCACCTTGTCTCTCCGGCGGTATTGCGCATGCCCGACTTCTCCCTCCCTTTTATTTTACATGTTGATGCGTCGTCAATTGCCCTCGGCGCGGTGCTTTCGCAGCGAACCCCTGATGGATGTAGGCCGGTAGCGTTCGCCAGCAAGACCTTAAATGCTGCTGAGAAAAAGTACAGTACGTACGAAAAGGAATGCCTAGGTTGTGTTTTCGCAGTAGAAAAGTTCTCAGACTACCTAGAGCTTAGAAAGTTTGACCTGTATACAGACAACATGGCGCTGACCTGGCTATGGAACCACCCCAAACAGTTGGGTAAAATAGGCCGCTGGATCTGGAGGCTTTCTAGGTTTGACTTCACTACCCATCATGTCGCGGGTAAAGAGAATGTTGTAGCTGATGCGTTGTCGCGGATGGCAGAGGATCTTGACCCTGTAGGAGATGAAGCGGAGGTGGGAACGCTAGGCGTGATTCACACCATCCCAGAATCTTTTATTTCAATTGGTGCTCATCAGGCCGAGGATGAATTTTGTAAACAGCTCGTAGATAGGATTAGAACTGGGGAAGTAGTTGGGAACTATCGCCTGCGCAAGGGTCTCTTAGTGACTAATATTAGGGGGAGACCCAAATACTATATTCCCGAGAAGCTCAGGCCTATGCTACTTAAGTATTTCCACGATTCTGTTTTGGGTGGGCATTGTGGGGTGCTCAAAACAGAGAGGAAAGTTTCCAAGGAGTTTTATTGGCCCAACTTGCCCAAGGACGTGAGGGAGTGGGTGCGCAAGTGTGAGGCCTGCCAAAGGGCCAAACCCTCACAAAACTCGAAATTTGGTTTTCATTCTGCTGACGTTGCCACACGCCCCTGGGAGAAAGTTTTTGTTGACTATGTTGGGCCCCTTACGCGTTCCTCCCAGGGCAACACGTCTATTTTGGTAGTGCTGGATGCATTTTCTAAATTTGTGGTGTTAATTCCCCTTAGGAACATGAAGGCATCTACGACTGTGAATGCCTTATCTAGGCGGGTGTGGGGCGTTCTTGGAACCCCTAAGGTTGTGGTTAGTGACAATGGCCCCTGTTTCCGTTCCAAGGCTTTCAAAGACATGTGCTTCTCTTGGGGGGTCAAACACGTGACCACCAGCCCATACTACCCCTCCCCCAACCACGTTGAGCGTTTTAATAGGAATTTAAATGTGGCGCTAACTATTTTCCACCACCAGGACCACTCTCATTGGGACAAGGACCTCGACTTTCTGAACGTCGCGTTCAACTCTGCGTACCACGAGTCAGTCGGAGCCACTCCTGCCTCGGTCTTCTTGAATAGGGATTTAAACCACCCCCTCTTAACCACGTGGGATGTTGACCCGCTCTTATCTGACGCCCATGACCGCCCCTTTGAAGAGAAGTGTGAACTCGCCTATAAAAATTTGTTAAAGTCTAGAAGGAAAGTAGCTGCTACTTACAATCGGGGACGTCTCCCTGTCCCGTTTAATGTGGGTGACAAAGTAGTTTGTAAATGCTTCCCCTTGAGCTCGGCGATGGACAAGACGTCGGCTAAGCTGGCATTCAAATGGAGTGGGCCATGGCACATCGACAAGTTCCTAACGCCCGTCTCAGTCCTACTAGCGGACATTGCGGACCCTTCTGTAACCCGCCGCGCCCACGTTAGCCACCTCAAGGCGGTGACGTAGTGAGTCCACGTCCTGTGCAAGAAGGCAGGACGTGTTATTGGTTAAGAATTATGTATGTGTATATGGAGTAAAATTTAGGAATTATCATAGGTTATTTAGGTATATAGTGTAAAGTTTAGGATTTATCGTAGGTTATGCTTATTTGTTATATTGGACATTGATTCAAATCTTAGGGGTAGGCCTACCCGAACTTCTATATATATCTAATGGTTAGTGACTTATGTTTGAGTGTCACTCTGGGAACTTGGAAGAATCCATACGCGTGTGTGCGCGCGTACTATATGAAAAAGGAAGATGATGCAGTGCTTGCCCTTGTAGAACACTCTTGTTCCTGTTGTGTCTACTTGGAGGCATAGCCTCATGTGGATGCGCACTAAGTGCCGTGATGAACTGGATTAGATGGACTGCGCCTGCCAGCAGCCGTGTCAGAGCATTGTAGACTGTACACTTATATTATTTTTGTAACTGTAGTTTATTTGTTCTCAGAGAGGTCTTCTCCCTTCCCTCCCCTTCCCTTTTGGTTCGGGGCGAGATATCGAACGCGTCGTCTACAGAAGACGGAGGCTGGCTGGGCCGACTGATATGTGGGACGAGTCTCAGCTTCAATGGGTCGTCAGAAAGAAGGAGAGCGAGAGCGTCAGTGCCGTGCGTGTAGTACTCCGGCGTGAGCTACTCCAGGATCTGTCAGAGCGCCACTACCGGGTGGGCTTACTACTTGACCATGAGGCCGGCTATCCAAGGACTGTCATGAGGGTTCGTGTGGATCATCTCCCCATTGTCTGCCACTAACGGCAGGGAAGGTACCGCCCTGCCGTTACGCCTACTGCTGAGGACTCCTTCTGACATCCCGTCAGGGGGGGAGGATGTAACAACTTACATTGTAACAACACTCACCAACTGGGACAGCCAACTGAGTCAACACGCGGCACTAGCTTGACCGGCGACCTACGCTCTCGCCAAATACATCGGACTGACTGAAGGCGTGTCCGCGCCTGCCGGCAACGAGGCTCGACCACGTGTTCGGCCAGCAGAGAAGATGGATAGAAGAGTTCCGTTTCCGCCTTCGCCGAGCTTCGAGAAGGTGCTAGGTGTTCGATATGAGTCTCGAACCTCTCCTCCCCCCTTGTTTGTAATGTTCTCCAACCTTCCTTTCCTTCGATCCGCCCCCCTTCTCTGAGAATTATATTTCGTATAAATACTAGCGGTACCGGGATCTCAGGTCACTTACTACCCCACCGGCTCGAGGATAAGAGGTGAGGGCAGCGACTGGGTTTCGGGGGATATTACTTTCCTACCAAAATTACTATTTCGGCGTCATGGGGGGAACTCTTTCTAAATTACTATTTGGACTTTGTTATTAACTTATGTTTATTTGAATATTGACTATGCTACGCGCTTATCGCTGCTGGGAGTTAGACCGTCGCTTTCGCCACCGCTTATATCCAGGGTCTGGGCCCTATTCAAATGTATTTCATACATTTGCCAATATTAGCTTTTAACCTGAGAATGTCAGGTCCTGGGTTCGAAACCCGGCTTATGTTATTTTCAAGTATAGCTGTTTCTGGACTCATCTTTGTTCGCCAAGTTAAACGCCTAGGGTTGTTAAGTTATTATTACCTTGTGGCCTTGTTTGATTGCTATGACGTCACGTTTGCTACGGGCGTCTGTAAGAAAGAATATATTTATACTAGGGTGGATAACTTAAACGCTAGAGTAACCAGTTTAGGAACTAATCAATTTAACGAAGTAACCAAAGACCATGTCACTGAGATCCCGGACCGTTACCTTTGATGGATTTAATGTAATGTGATTTGTTTTGAGGAGGTAACGTTTATGTTTACCTTTGATGTAATTGATTTCCGCGGTGGACGGAAAAGCGCGCTTCACGCGGTGTTGATTGTTTGCTCAGCTTGTTATTGTTCTTTTTTGACTAAATAAAATTGTTATGTTCATTCAGGTAACTCTTTACCTAATTTACTGCCTCTCTCACCTTATAGATATTAAGGGGGGGGTTGCAATTTAAACTAATTTATAGAGTGACTTACAGGTATTGTTGGTCAAAAGGCTAGGTTCGAATCTTGACCCAAGGCCTAACGCTTGCTTGGATGACAAGAGGGGAAAAAAAACAAGTTTGGGGGTGGGGATATTTCCTTTCTATCTGTAATGGCGATCTAGAAAATATTGTCAGTGTGAGATAAATGAAAACATAATCAATCATGTGGTTCACTTTCTGAATCTGAATGCGGGCACATTTCCATAACGTTCCACTTTCCTATTCTCTCCACTATCAATGGCTTCAGAACATTGACAATTAATTTAATTGGTGAAACTATGTTAACAAGTTGTTTATTTTTATTCAAGTACTATATCAACTTATTATTTACCAAATTTTGATAAGTAGATCATTATTAATGCTTAAAAATTATGAACAAATTATACTTATTTTTAAATGTTAGATTAAAAATAGTTAAATAAACTTTTCAAGACAAAATGGCGATGATGATGACAAAGGAAACGATTAATATAATATCTATTTTATAATTTAATCATTTTTAATACTGTCTTTTACTGCAACACTATATTGTTATATTAATTTAATAAAAGTAATGGCTTTAATTAGCCTTTATAAATTACTCACAAAGTGGTTAAATCATAAAGATCTAGATACATTTATAGGAAATATTTTTTTCAAAATATGGTAGTGTTTGGCCAGGTGGGGGGAGACAGAGGCGCATCTCTTACCTGGTTGGTTGACTTGCTTCTCATTAAACTGTTGGGAGTTGCCCTGTGTGGACGCGTTAAGTTCGTGTGCTTAAAAAATTAATTTCGGTGCTAAAACTCAACAAAGTGCAATTTATAAGTGCTTAATATTAAGTTTTTAACATACCAACACATTATTTGTCCTGCAGGAATCAATATTACCATTGACTTTACAATTAAGTCAGTGGTAAAAATGCAAGGTATTGTTGCGGCGTGGTAGTGAGTTCTTTATTCAAAATGTCATGAATTCGTATAATCTTAAAAGAACAGTTCCAATTAAATTACTTGTAAAGTTATAAAAATACATTAAAAAATAATTTACTTAAACTAAATCTATTTAACTGACATCAAATTTGCTCATTTAAGATCCTTTGACCATAAACATTTTATTGCCCAATTTTATCAAGTGTATAATTATAATTTATAAGTACTGATTCAATGATTTCATATCATTACAGTTCACGAGTGATGAAGATCCAAACTTGGTATTTTACGTTTTTTGTGTTACATTGTTGTGATAAAGTAATTCATTTATGGGGCTGAAATTTAATATAACTAGAAAATCAAATGAGGTATACACAATGAAATATTTATAATATTAATAATTTATTTAATATTATTCCAATAAATATTTTTATGATTATTATATATGTTATTTTTATAATACATATTAACAATAATGATGTTAATTTTATAAACTTTTCATTCTGTACACCGCATGAATGTCTAGTTATACTAGATTTCAGCCATATTACTTGACCATAACATTGGAACACAAGAAACGTAAAATAGTTTGGCCCCTTATAACTCGCGAGTTGTAATGATTTGAAATAATTGAATCAGTACTTATAGATTATAGTTACTCAATTATTAAACTTATATAGTAAAATTTTGTTCGTGATATATTTTGGAGTACAGTTTGCAGATTGTTCAATAATATATAAAACTTTCAACAATACTTATATTCACAGTATATAAAAAAGTAGGTTTAATTATTATGCCAATAACAAATTGAATTTTTTCATTTTTATTATCTTAGTAAAATAATATTTTAAATAAAAAGAAACAATGATATAATATTATTTTGATTGTTGAAACCAAAATGACAGAATCTTTCAATGCCTTGTGTGGTAGATAGTGTATTTAGTATTGTAGTGTAGTGATTTGGAGGGCTCCCCCAACAATGAGACTGATTGAAGTTGGTAACCTTCTTACCCTCTATTGTTGGGGCCCCTCACTAGAAATGCATTGTTGCAATATACCATGTCTATGTTTTCTTTTGTTTCAGGATTTTTTTTAATTATTCAATATTGTTACATGTTTTCTTCTGTTTCAGGTTTTTTTTAATCATTCAATATTGTTTCTTGACTTAATTGTGTATGCGCCTGTTTTTTTAGCTATAAATATCAGTGTCCCCCCCTTCTTTTAACATGCTAGGCAGGATTAGGTTAAGTCACGCTGTTGTTTTATAGCTAAAAAGATGGTGCGAATATTTTATTGAGTTTTACCTATTTTTAAACACGTGAATACCATTCTAATCAAACTAAATCATCAACTTCAAATAGAAGGTTCGTTTCGTTTGTGGACGGATGTGTTATACAGCGTGTTTACGAATAGTTTACTCAATGAATGAAGTGTTTTTATTGTTGTTTTTTTATTTATTATGTTTTTTGCAAATTCTCATTGTTGCATGTGGCACGTTTGCATGTTAATTTGTTAACACTGATGGAAGAGATACTACCCCGGGCTGCCCCTTTTACCTTATTAACTTTATTAAAATATATAATAAAAATATCTTTAAACCTATTTAGAGATTGTAAAGTACAATATAATACATTTAATTTTACAGAATTTCATCTGGTAGTTTGGTAATTTAATTTTTTTCATATAATTTGATGGTATTAATTACTTATTTTCCTTTAATTAAAATATTTCTTTTCTAATATGATAGTCATAATTTGTAACTATTCCTTCATTTGTAAAATATTACTTCTGAATAGTTTTATAATCACAAGTATACTACCATTTTCTCAAATTAATTAGCACACATTAGGTTAGTACGCTCACATACTAATTAAGCTGATGTGTTAGGAATAAGAAAGGCATAATTTAGAGCAAGGGTGTTCACATTTGCGAGGAGAGATAGTGGAAAAGATTAGTAGAAAACCACCCTCAGTACACATTTTATTGATTTTTTTTAAAAGTTGTTGTAATGTAAATTAACCCCATTAAACCATCACGGGCAGCTCCGGGATTTGAACCAGGTAAGACAGTTTTATTATGTAGTCGATTCCTGCAGGCGCAAGATATTATTTAACAAGTGTATTGTTTAAAATGTTGTTTTGAGTCCAAAACTTGTATGTTGTGGACTCAAAAAAATTCACTTAAAAAAAATGCCACGAGACAATCTTAAAGTTTCGTGGGGAAACATTTTCAAAAATCTGATTTTTATCCAAGCCCTTATAAACTAAAGTATTGTTTACTATTGATTTTCAATTATGGCTCTAACAAAATATTTTTGTTTATTTATAAATGAGACCAGTTTACTTAAAACTAATTTTTTTTAATATTATATTATTATTAAAAAAAATAGATGTTGTTCAAAATGAAAACCTGTCTAGTATTTCACATCATTTTTAAATAAAATAGTATTAATGTTTCATTTCGAATAAAAAGTCAAACTGCAATATAAATTAATAATCTTGAGGCCAAAACATTAATAATTTCTATGTATGATCAAGTAAAAATAAGCCAACACATAAAATGTCCAACATGCAATGGGCGGTGAGTATTAATTCCCGAAATACATCAGATATCGTTTGTTTCTGGGAAACTCGTCAAAGAGGTGTTATTTGTAACTTCACAATTAATTTACAATCCTAGCAAAAGGGGTGGTATGGGTGGGAGATATTCCTTTGCCTCGGTTTGATTTGGGATAAATCAAATACAGGTACTTTACTCTAAAATTATCAATTATAAATTACTGTTTATTAATTTTGATCAAAGTCAGAGGTGTCCAGAAAACATCATACGATGGTATTAAATTTAAAACTAGCCCATTTGATGTTTCTGGGTGTTTATAAAAAGAGCGTAGACTCAAATATTTAGTGTTCTAAACAAATAAAGAGTGGAGGAAAAATTTAAAGACTTAAATACGCCGATAAGGACACCCAGCTGTTGTTTAAGCATTTTTACTCTTGACATAAGAAATTATAAAGTGATCGATAACGTGGCCGAAATGGCCTCTGGATTGAATTAACTGATAGTAAATATATAAACTACCACCACTTAGAGCCTACACTAAAACACAACAGTAGATATTAATTTATGCAATCCAAAATGTATCAATCCAGAAAGTAGAACTGGCAACTAAATAAATAGATATATTATAAAATAATTAATTTTCACTAAAATACTTTAAAAAAAGTCAGAAAAGATTATATTTAAACCCAACAATTAGTTATATGTATACTAATACTAACGTTAGAACAGAATGAAAAATTTAATAAAATGTAGAAAAACAAGATAATTCTATATTATAGTTTAAAATAGTGAGGGGTGAACGAGATACAAATATTGTATTATAGTGCAAGATAGTGTTGGGTGACCGAGATACAATTATTGTATTATAGTGTAAGATAGTGTAGGGTGAACGAGATACAACTATTGTATTATAGTGTAAGATAGTGTAGGGTGATCGAGATACAACTATTGTATTATAGTGTAAGATAGTGTAGGGTGAACGAGATACAACTATTGTATTGTAGTGTAAGATAGTGTAGGGTGAACGAGATACAACTATTGTATTATAGTGTAAGATAGTGTAGAGTGAACGAGATACAACTATTGTATTATAGTGTAAGATAGTGTAGGGTAAACGAGATACAACTATTGTATTATAGTGTAAGATAGTGTAGGGTGAACGAGATACAATTATTGTATTATAGTGTAAGATAGTGTTGGGTGAACGAGATACAACTATTGTATTATAGTGTAAGATAGTGTAGGGTGAACGAGATACAACTATTATATTATAATGAGGGATAGTGTAGGTTGAACGAAATACAACTATTGTATTATACTTTAAGGCAGTGTAGGGTGAACGAGATAGAATTATTACATTATAATTAGGGATAGTGTAGGTTGAACGAGATACAACTATTGTATTATAATGAGGGATAGTGTAGGTTGAACGAGATACAACTATTATATTATAATGAGGGATAGTGTAGGTTGAACGAGACACAACTATTGTATTATAGTGTAAGATAGTGTAGGGTGAACGAGATACAACTATTATATTATAATGAGGGATAGTGTAGGTTGAACGAAATACAACTATTGTATTATACTTTAAGGCAGTGTAGGGTGAACGAGATAGAATTATTACATTATAATGAGGGATAGTGTAGGTTGAACGAGACACAACTATTGTATTATAGTGAGGGATAGTGTAGGTTGAACGAGATACAACTATTAATTATAATGAGGGTAGTGTAGGTTGAACGAGACACAACTACTGTATTATAATGAGGGATAGTGTAGGTTGAACGAAATACAACTATTGTATTATAATGAGTGATAGTGTAGGTTGAACGAGATACAACTATTGTATTATAATGAGTGATAGTGTAGGTTGAACGAAATACAACTATTGTATTATAATGAGTGATAGTGTAGGTTGAACGAGATACAACTGTTGTATATAATGAGTGATAGTGTAGGTTGAACGAGATACAACTATTGTATTATAATTTAAGGCAGTGTAGGGTGAACGAGATACAAATATTAGATTATACTTTAAGGCAGTGGAGGTTGAACGAGATACAACTATTGTATTATATTTTAAGAAAGTGTAGGTTAACGAGATACAACATAATGTATTATAATTTAAGGCAGTGTAGGTGAACGAGATAAATTATTAATTATAATGAGGGTATGTAGGTTGAACGAGATACAACTATTGTATTATAATTTAAGAGTGTAGGTTGAACGGATACAACTATTGTATTATACTTTAAGGCAGTGAGGGTGAACGAGATAGAATTATTACATTATAATGAGGAATAGTGTAGGTTGAACGAGATACAACTATTGTTATAATTTAAGGACAGTGTTAGGGTGAACGAGATACAATTATTATCATTATAATGAGGATAGTGTAGGTTGAACGAGATACAACTATTGTATTATACTTTAAGGCAGTGTAGGGTGAACGAGATAGAATATTACATTATAATTAGGGATAGTGTAGGTTGAACGAGATACAACTATTGTATTATAATTAAGGCAGTGTAGGTTGAACGAATAAGAATATTACATTATAATGAGGATAGTGTAGGTTGAACGAGATACAACTATTGTATTATATTTAAGGCAGTGTAGGGTGAACGAGATAAATATTATTAAATTAGGGATAGTGTAGGTTGAACGAGATACAACTATTGTATTATAATTTAAGCAGTGTGGTGAAGAGATAAATTATTATTAAATGAGGATAGTGTAGGTTGAACGAGATACAACTATGTATTAATTTAAGGCAGTGTAGGTGAACGAGATAGAATTATTACATTATAATTAGGGATATGTAGTTGAACGAGATACAACTATGTATTATAATTTAAGAACAGTGGTAGTAGTAACGGATACACTATTGTTATATTAAGGCAGTGTAGGGTGAACGAGATAAATTTTACATTATAATAGGATATGTAGGTTGAACGAGATACAACTATGTATTAAATTTAAGACGTTTGTGAACGAGATAAATTATTATTAAATAGGATAGTGTAGGTTGAACGAGATACAACTATTGTATTATATTTAAGCAGTGTAGGGTGAACGAATAAATATTAATTATAATAGGGATAGTGTAGTTGAACGAGATACAACTATTGTATTATATTTAAGGCAGTGTAGGGTGAACGAGATAAATTATTAATTATAATGAGTGGGATATGTAATGGTTGGAACGAGATACAACTATTGTATTATACTTTAAGGCATGTAGGGTGAACGAGATAAATTATTATTAAATGAGGATAGTGTAGGTGAACGAGATACAACTATTGTATAATAATTTAAGCAGTGTGGGTGAAGAGATACAACTATTGTATTATACTTTAAGAATGTAGGTGAAGAGATACAATATTGTATTATAATAGGAGTGTAGTTGAACGAGATACAACTATTATTATAATTTAAGGCAGTGTAGGTTGAACGAGATACAATATTGATTATATTTAAGAGTGGGTGAAGAGATACAACATTGTATTATATTTAAGGCAGTGTAGGTGAACGAGATAAAATATTATTATATTTAAGGAGTGAGGTTGAACGAGATACAATAGATAGAATTATTACATTATAATGAGGATAGTGTAGGTTGAACGAGATACAACTATTGTATTATACATTAAGGCAGTGTAGGGTGAACGAGATAGAATTATTAATTATAATTAGGGATAGTGTAGGTTGAACGAGATACAACTATTGTATTATAATTTAAGCAGTGTTGGGTGAAGAGATAAAATTATTCATTAAATATGGATAGTGAGGTTGAACGAGATACAACTATTGTATATACATTTAAGGCAGTGTAGGGTGAACGAGATAAATATTACATTATAATTAGGGATATTGTAGGTTGAACGAGATACAACTATTGTATTATAATTTAAGGCAGTGTAGGTTGAACGAGATAGAATTATTACATTATATATAGGGATAGTGTAGGTTGAACGAGATACAACTATTGTATTATAACTTTAAGACAGTGTAGGGTGAACGAGATAACTTATTAATTATAATAGGATAGTGTAGGTTGAACGAGATACAACTATTGTATTATAATTTAAGACAGTGTAGGGTGAACTGAGATACAACTATTTATTAATAATTAGGATAGTGTAGGTTGAACGAGATACAACTATTGTATTATATTTAAGGCAGTGTAGGTTGAACGAGATAAATTATTAATTATAATAGTGTAGTGTAGGTTGAACGAGATACAACTATTGTATTATATTTAAGGCAGTGTAGGGTGAACGAGATACAATTATTACATTATAATAGGATAGTGTAGGTTGAACGAGATACAACTATTGTATTATAATTTAAGACAGTGTGGGTGAACTAGATACAACTATTGTATTATACTTTAAGACAGTGTAGGGTTGAACGAGATACAATATTGTATTATAATTAAGGCAGTGTAGGGTGAACGAGATACATATTATTAATGGATGATGAAGAGATCAAATTGTATTATTTTAAGGCATGTAGTGAGGTATTTTAATTTAATAGGAATGAGTGAACGGATACAACTATTGTATTATATTTAAGGCAGTGTAGGGTGAACGAGATAGAATTATTACATTATAATGAGGATAGTGTAGGTTGAACGAGATACAACTATTGTATTATAATTTAAGCAGTGTAGGGTGAACGAGATACAATATTAGATTATATTTAAGGCAGTGTAGGTTGAACGAGATACAACTATTGTATTATATTTAAGGCAGTGTAGGGTGAACGAAGAATATTACATTTAATATTAAGGCATGTGTAGGTGAACGAGATACAACTATTGTATTATATTTAAGGCAGTGTAGGGTGAACGAGATACGAATTTTACATTATAATGAGGGATAGTGTAGGTTGAACGAGATACAACTATTGTATTATAATTTAAGGCAGTGTAGGGTGAACGAGATAGAATTATTATTATAATTAGGATAGTGTAGGTTGAACGAGATACAACTATTGTATTATAATTTAAGCAGTGTAGGGTGAATGAGATAGAATTATTTATATAATGAGGATAGTGTAGGTTGAAGAGATACAACTATTGTATTATATTTAAGGCAGTGTAGGGTGAACGAGATAGAATTATTACATTATAATTAGGGATAGTTGTAGGTTGAACGAGATACAACTATTGTATTATAATTTAAGACAGTGTATGGGTGAAGAGATAGAATTATTACATTATAATTAGGATAGTGTAGGTTGAACGAGATACAACTATTTGTATTATAATTTAAGGCAGTGTAGGGTGAACGAGATAGAATTATTACATTATAATTTAAGGCAGTGGAGGTTGAACGAGATACAACTTAAATTTTATTATATTTTAAGAAAGTGTAGGTTTAACGAGATACAACTAATGTATTATAATTTAAAAGGGATGTAGGTGAACGAGATAGAATTATTACATTAAATGAGGAAAAGTGTAGGTTTTAACGAGATACAACTATTGTATTATACTTTAAGGCAGTGAGGTGAAGAATAGATTTTTTAA
>JBCFYV010011164.1:58907878-58953843 GCA_039000515.1 Timema cristinae
AAAAGGCAAGAAAAAAGCGTTACTGGTTATGGATGCCCCTTAATCAGGGTTTTTAAATCCTCCCCTTTACATAATAAAGGGGGTTCTTAAATTCAAAACTTTTTTGGGAAAGCGGCTGCATATTATCTTGAGCCCCATGCCTTTGCACTCGACCCCAATACCAAATTACGTAAAAAATTAGGGAAGAAATGGCTTTTACCAATGGGGTTTTTTTTCCCTTTTCCCGGGGCAAGTATAAAACACTTTTTACTGAGTCTGGGGGAACTTGACTTGAGTAACAAAATTTATTATTTTTTTTCCTGTAATAGAATATATGCTTCAACGAATCCCATCTGGCTTTTAAAATTCTTACAGGCCTTTTTGGGAAACAAACAGTTTCAAAAAGTCACAAAAAAGCGTTGGATTAAAAAAAAAATGTCTGACTGTGTATAACTTTTTTTAATCTTTTTTTAAGAATTTTATTTCCTCAAAAATTTGTCTTTAAAAACTCGACGAAATTGATCTTAAATACAATCCCGGGGGAAACCCCTGTATTTTTTTGCTGCTACTTCCAGGTGGGAAATCCCTTTAAAGGGGAAAGGACGGTAAAGTGAGTGGGCTTGTATTTTTTTGATTTTTTATAAAAAAAAAACGGGCCAAAAATAAAATAAAAAATCTATATGCTCCATTAGATGGTTTGCTTTTGTATACCATATAATCTAAAAGTTTTAAACATGGACATTGCGAAATTTGAAATAACGTTTTATTTTAAATTTTAAAAAAGCTTTTTAAAATCCCACTAGAGATGACAAATATTCTTAGTATGAGATTACTTTTTATAAAAATGAAGATATTTTTTTTTGTTCAAAGATATATGTTGAAAAAAACTGCAAAATATAACCTTAACTAGTTTTCCTTTTCACCGTTTTTAGTATAGCGCCCGCACACGAGGTTACCATTTGACTACGAAAGGGCCCTTTTCCGCCCCGGGGGGGCCCTTAGAAAAGAGGACGGAAACATTAATTTTTTCTTGTGTGATGAAATAATACTTTTAATTCTGTCCATCCGCCTTCTCGATCAAACGGCACACTACCCCAGTTACAAAAGGTTTGCTCAAAATATTGAGCTTATACTTTGTTTCTGCATTGTGAACTATATTGGGAAAATTAATTCAGAAATTAATGCATTTTTGTTTAACCGATAGTTTGAGTTTACCTTGTTGGTTCCCTTTTTGGTGTATTATTTAAAAGGAAAATATTTCCCTTTTAGAATAAACGGGACCCCTCCTTTTTACTACCCCCCCGGGGCTATATCATTTTAAAAAGCCTAGTTAAGTAGAGTGGGGAAAGGGGCAACAAAATTTAGAAAATGTACACAAATTTGTTTTGGGTGGGGGGGAAACAATTTGTAGGGGAAAAACCCCTCTTTTTGGTAACCGCCCCCCCCCCCCATCCCCCCCCCCCTGGGCCATTTTTTGAGTCCGCCTTTCCGCATCGAAAAAAAAATAGGCGCCTGGTTTTTTCCCCAACCCACAAGTGAGGCAAGAGAAAAAATTACTTTTTGTTGTCTTTTTAGTTTCCTTTTAAATTAAATTAAAATATAATCTAAAACGAAACTTTTTGCAGGGATTGCCCAGGAAACTTTGGCTTAGTGCGTAAAATGCTTTAAGGGAAATCGCCTGTCTTTTATGGGTAGTGTCTTTCAAATAAATTTAAAGAAAAATTTTCTATGTCCAGGTGAATTTTTTTAACTACATTTAAAATTTTATTAAACTTTACCCCGATGCAGGGCTATATCTGAAAAAATTTAATTTCCACACGAGGCTACCCTACTTTATTTTTTTTTTTCTTTTTAGAGGGTGCACTTTTTTTGTTGTTCTAAATCCTGTTGCCCCAAAATTTTCTTTTCCATATATAGACCCCTGCCTTAAACGACTTTTCTTGTTTTATAATTTCCTTTGTGTTTCACACCCTTCAAACCCAAATTGCCCTGAATATGAAACTAGACCCCGTTTATATATGGAAACCCGGGGGACAGAAAAAAATGAAACCGGATTTTCGAAAGTTTTTAATTTAGATTTTTAAATGTTTACAAAAATAGAATCCATTTTTAACTAATAACCGAAAAGATATTTTTTACAAATATTATTTATTATTATTATTAGCACCGCGTCTTACTCCCCTTTGGGTTATACGCTTTAAGTACTAATTACGCTAAGGGTTAGAATTAGGAAAGGTTGAATTAGAGGAAGTAACCCCGCTTTTGCGTGGAGGGAGAGGGGAAAACCTTTTGGGAAAAAAAACCACCCCGTTCACCCGCCCGAGATTCAAAACCCGATCTCCATCCTCACAGTCGGCTCAACAGCAAGCGCGTTAGCCACTTCGCCACCGAGGGGGGTTTTTTTATAACTAGTTAAACCCCCCATGAGTTATCATATATTATTTGAAGGCTGGGGTTTTGATAGGTTGGTTAATTAAAATCGCCCTGTCTGGTGGCCCAAAAAATTTGGTATTTAATAAAACGACCCCCCAAAATATCCAAGAAACCCGGATTATCAAAAGTGGATTGTCTAATATCGGTATGGCTAAAATATTTTAACGGGGGAGTCGAGGGTTTGTCCTGGGTACGCAGAAAGTTTTGCATTGAAAAGGGAAATAAAAGGGAAACACTCCTCTTTTTCCCTTTCCCCTCTTAGTGATGTTCCCCATTCTCTCCTCCAGTTGAACTCCGGGGGGCTCCCTGGATAAACCCAAGGGAAGCGGAGATTGTCTTTTGAAACACAGAGTTAGTGTATCACTGGACTTCCCCCCCACCCTTCCAAATTTGGGTATGTGTTTCATTGTGGTGATTCAAGGAATATTCTGCCGGCCCCGTGATCTTTGTTTAAATTTGGGTTAAACAGTTGGGGTATAAAACGGGGTCACAAAGCTGAGGATTTGAAAAAAAAATTAAAAAACCTTTTTTTTTAAAACAAACATAGATTAATCATTTAATAACTGTTTCATTTTTAATGATTAAATTTGTTTTATTTTAATTTAAAAGTATTGCTTCAAAATTTAAAATTTTGAAAACACTTTTATAGTTTTTTATTTATTCTGATTTCTTTTTTTATCGAATTTTTTTAAAATTTTGTTTTTCTCTCACGCCATAAAACCCCGGTACACCGTGGTTTTTATACCTTTGGGGATATACGCAAATGTGCTAGAAAAGGAAGGTTATATTTGGGGGAAATGTCCCGTCCATGGGCCCCCGAAGCAATTCATTTGATTACTCAATGCCCCATTCAATGGTAAAATCTAAGGGTCATCTTGTGTTGGGGCTCGAGACGGGGATTTTGGAGTTGATCCGGGTGGGCTTATGGGGGGTGTTTCCAAATTGATTTCCTTTCCTCCCTCCATGCAATGGGGGTCCCCTTCCTTTAAAAATAAACCTTCCATTCCTCCATAATAGGAATTATCTTATGGAAAAAACCTAAACCGCGAGCCCCCTGTTTCGGAAAAAACTAACGAGATGACGTTTAGTCCGCCTCCCAATATGTGGTATCTTGTGTTTTTGACTTTGAAACTAATATAAACCAAATAATAAAAAATTTTAAAAACCATGTGTTTGACCCCCCCGGAGGAGGGGAACGTCGAGGGCAAAAACCACACCCCAATTAAAGATCCCAAACAGGGAGGGGGGTTCCCAGGGAAACAGGGGGTTCCCTGATCCTGAACTGATGTTGTCATTCTTAGAGCCAAGTTTAGGGGAGGGGCCCCCGAGCAAATGCTGGGGGCTTTGTTTCTCGGGGTTAGCGCGAGTTTTTTAAATTTAATTTTAACATGCGTTTAACCATGGTATTATAGCTTAATTTTAAAAGGAGAAGGCCAGGAAGGTTTTTGGTAGTTTCAGGCCCGGGGGTTCGAACCTCAATCTCTGTTAACTTCAATTATTTATTGAAAACCCCGATGTCTTAGACCATATGACCAGGGGTTTGGGCTTAGTAATAAAACCCCCCCTTAATATTAAAAGGCAGAGAGGCAGTAAATTAGGAAAGGTTATTATGAACATAACAATTTTATTTAGAAAAAAAAAACAATAAAAAGTGACAAAAAAAAACACCGCGTGAAGCGCGTTTTTCCCGTCCACGCAAAAACCCCAATTAATAAAAGGGGAAAAACATAAACGTTACCCCCCCCAAAACAAGTTACATAAAACCCCATAAAAGGTACGGTCGGGATCTCGTAAATGGTTTTGGTTACTTCTTTAAATTGATTAGTTCTAAATGGTACTTAGCGTTTTTTTACCCACCCTATTAAAAAATTATATCTTTCTTACAACGCCCGTAGCAAACGTGACGTCATAGAAATCAAAAAAAGGGCCCCCAAGGAAAATTTAACTTAAAACCCCTAGGCTTTAATTGGCGAACAAAAAGAGTCCAAAAACAGCTATACTCGAAAACAACAAAAGCCGGGTTTCAAACCCCAGGCCCTGACAATTCAGGCTAAAAGCTAATTTGGCAAATGTATAAAGTACTTTTGAATAGGGCCAACCCTAATTAAGTGTGGCGAAAGCGCGGCTAACTCCCCAGCAAAAGCGCGTAGCAAGTCAATTTTCAAATAAAAAAGTTAATAACAAAGCCCAAATGAATTTACAAAGATTCCCCCGACCCCGAAATAGTTTTTGGTAGAAAGTAAACCCCCCAAAAACCCATCGCTGCCCTCACCTCTTACCCTCAAACCGGTGGGGTAGTAAGTGCCCGAGATTCCGGTCCGTAGTATTTTTAAACGAAATACAATTTCGAGAAGGGGGGGGATCAAAGGGAAAAGGAATTTGGAGAACATTAAAACAAGGGGGGAGGGAGAGGGTTCGAGACTCTATCGAACACCTGCACCTTCCAAACCCGGGCAAAGGGGGAAACGGAATTTTTCTACCCTTTTCCCGGGCCAAACACGTGGTCGACCCTCTTTTCCCGGCAGGCGGGAACGCCTTCATCAGTCCGAGTTTTTTGGCGAGAGGGGGAAGGCCCGGGTAAGCTGTGCGCGTGTTGACTAGTTGGCTCCCCCATTTGGGCGGTGTTGTTGCATGTAAGTGTTACAAATCGCTTTCCATTTGTCTCCCGAGTTGGTGGTGTTGTTACAAGTAAGTTGTTACATCCTCCCCCCCTGAGGGATGTAGAAGGTCCTCAGCAGTGGCGTAAGGGGCAGGGCGGTATTCCCTGCCGTTAGGGGAGAAAAGGGGGGAGATGATCCCCCAAAACCCTAATGACAGTTTGGTGCCGGCCTCAGGGTCAAGTAGTAGGCCCCCCCGGTAGTGGGTCGATCCTGGGGAGCTCACCCCGGGAGGGACTACAGACGGACTGACCCTCCCTTCCTTCTTTCTGACGACCCAGAAGTGAACTGCCCCACATATCAGTCGCCCAGCCCTCCGTCTTTTTGTGGGACGATTTTCGTATCTGCCCAAACCCCAAAAGGGAAGGGGAGGGGAAGGGTGAAGATTCGGGGAACAAATAACTAAGTTTAAAAAAAAATAACAAAAGGTCCAGTCTACAATGCTTGCCCCGGCTGCTGGAAAAGGCGAAAAAAATCTAATCCAGTTCATCACGGCACTTAGTGCGCATCCCATGAGGTACCCTCCAAAGAGACACAACAGGAAAAGAGTGTTCTAAAGGGGGCAAGCCTGCATCTCTTCCTTTTTCATATAGTACGCGGCACACACGGTAGGGATTTTCCAATTCCCCCGGGGCGACATCAAACATAAGTCAAAACCCTTTAGAATATATAGAAGTTCGGGTGGGGCCAAACCCCAAAAATTTAAATCAATGCCAATTACAAATAAGCAAACCACGAAAAATCCTAAATTTAATAAATAATTATTGTATTTAAATTTTCTATAACACTAAAAAATATTAACCAATAACCGTTGCCTTTTGACGGGACTGGACACAAAGTTCCCCGCCTTGAGGTGGCAAAACCGTGGGGCGGGGGGGACGAAGGGTCACAATGCCCTTGTAGGTGAGAGGGCGTTAGGAACTTGTCGTGTGCCATTGGGCCCACCCTTTTTAACCATTTGCCGCGCTTGCCCTCGCCGAGCTCGGGGGAAGCATTTAAAAAAACTATTTGTCCCCACATTAAACGGGCAGGGACACGCCCCCTTTGAAGTGCACTATTTCCCTTTAAATTTAAAAAATTTTTATAGGCGAGTTCAAACTTCTCTTAAAGGGGCGGATGGGCGTCAGCAAAGAGGGGTAAAAACCCCCACGTGGTTAAGAGGGGGTGGTTTTAAATCCCTTTAAAGAAGCCGAGGCAGGAGTGTCCGAGGGGCTGTGGTACGCAGAGTTGAACGCGACTTTTCAGAAAGTCGAGGTCCTTGTCCCAATGAGAGGGGTCCTGGTGGTGGAAAAATAGTTAGGCCACTTTTAAATTTATTAATTAAAACCCCCAACGTGGTTGGGGGGGGGGTAGTAGGGGCTGGTGGTCACGTGTTTGACCCCCCCGAAAGCAATTCTTTTAAAACCCTTCAAAAGGGAAAACAGGGGCCATTTTCAAACCCCCCCTTAGGGGTTCCTGAACCCCCAAAAAACCCCCCTGATAAGGCTTCACAGTCTTTAAATCCCTTAGCCCTAAGGGGAATTAACCAAAAATTTAAGAAAATGCATCCACACTCCCAAAAATAGATTTTTCCCCTGGAGAACGCGAAAGGGGGGCCCCAAACATAGTAAACAAAAATTTTTCCCCCAGGGGCGTGTGGGAAAAGTAGCAAATGAAAAACCAAAATTTTGAGTTTTTGAGGGTTTTGGCCCCTTTGGGAGGCCCCACACTTGCGCCCCCATTCCCCCTTTGTCTTGGGCAAGTTGGGAAAAAAACTCCCTTTGGGAAACTTTCCTCTCATTTGAGCACCCCAAATGCCCCCCAAAAAAAGAATGTGGAATACTTAAGACTAGGCCTGGCTTTCGGGAATTGTATTTGGGGCCCCCCTTAATATTAGCACTAAAAGCCCTTTCGCAAAGGGGATGTTCCAAAATATTTCCCCCGTTCTAATCCCCATTACGACTGTTTAAAAAATTCATCTCGGCTGTGAGCACCCAATTGAAATAAAAGATTCTGGATGGTGGATCACGCCTAGCGTTCCCGCTCCGCTTTATTCCCCCCAGGGGCAAGATCCTTGCCTCCGCGAAACGCATCCTCAACATTCTCTTTTCCCGCATGATGGGAAATGAGTCAAAAACCCAGAAAGCCCCAATTCAAGGGGGCCCATTTTTCCCAAACTGTTTGGGGGGTTCCCTGCCAGGTCAGCGCCAGTTGTTGATACAGGGCAAAATTTTTAAATCTAGGGAGCTGAGAACTTTTCTAGCGAAAACACAACCAAAACATTCCCTTTTCGAGTACTGTTACTTTTCTCAGCAGCATTTAAGGCTTGTGGCGAACGTACCGGCCCACATCTCAGGGGTTCGTGCGAAAACACCGCGCCGAGGGCAATTGAGACGCACAAAAATGTAAAATAAAAGGGAGGGAGAATCGGGCATGCGCAATACCCCCGGAGAGACAAGGTGCCCTTTTTGGGGCGAGAAAAAGCATCATTTTGTTCCCGACCCACGCAAAAACAGCTCCCCTTTTTTTTAAGGGGTGTTTTAAACGGGTTAAACTAATCAAGAAGGAGGGGATAAAACCTGGCGTAATATGCGCAAAAATCCCCAAAAACCTAGAATTCCCTTTTTAAATTTTTTCGGGGGAGGAAGTCAAGAAAGGCTTGACTCGTGGGTCAACGGCAAATTTCCCCGGAAATAAAATACCAGTAGGGGCCGACCTTAGCCCCTGTAACCTTTTCAGGATTAAAAAGTGAGTCCAGCAGACGCAGACGTTCTAAACCCCAAATTTTAATGAGAAAAGGTCCCGAAAATGAATTACTATAAGCAAATTCATCGAGATAATTTAAAAAAAATTTAAATTTTTTAAATCGGGGAAAATATGATCTAACCTCTACTAAACGTTGTCCCCCCCCAACTAAAGCCTAACGGACGGGTTAAATTTATAAACCCCGCCCCCGGAGTTACAAAGGCGGTAAATTTTTTGGATGGTTGAGAGGCGCATTGGAGGAAGTGCGTTAAGATCAATGGATGTAATACCTGGCTTTCCAAGGGTTGGGGGAAAGCCGACTTTAGGCATCGGATAAGGATAAAAACCCGTTTTAAATTTTCCGTAGTCAACAATGGGCGAGCCCCCTTTCCCTTGCGGGGAATAATGAAAACGGGGGTGGATAGGTATTTAGAGGGCGAAAGACCCTTTTTTTTCCAAGTCGAAAAAAAGATCTCTAAAACTCCCTTTTGGGGGGGAGGCAGGAGATGGCCCTGACCGTCGGGGATTTTTAAGAGCAACAATGGAAGGGAAATGTGCATTTTTCCCCCCCCAAAACTTTTATTTAACAGAAAAAAGGTTAATACCCCTTTAATGGGCCCCTTTTCCCACCAAAGGAAAAAGCATGGGGGCGTTTTCTCGGGCGCAAAAGGCAAATTTCCCCGGGGCAAAACTAAAGGGGGCTATACGTTTTTCCCTATCCAACTAGGTTGGGCTCAAACAAAAAACGTTTCCCCAAAAAACATGTCAAAAGGGGGGGTCGGGACTACGTAAAAGGAACGTTTTTAAGAAAATGTCAATTTTAATGGAGAGACTACTTTTGGTCTACCATTAAACATTGCCCTTTTTCAAAAGTGTAAAAGTTTCGGGCCCAAAATTTTTCCCATTATTTAAATTTGCCCCCAATAATACCAAGAAGTTTTCACTAATGGGGTTGCTCCCCAGTATCCAATAACCCCAAACTCCCCATGACCAATCAAACATTACCGGGATTCAAAAAACCGCGGCAAAAAAATTTCGAGCGGCCCTACCCCGGTGCGAGGCGCCTTAATAGTTTACCGCCGCACTCCCTTGACGTGCCCCCAAACTATTTCGCGGAAAATCTAATTTTAGAAATGTCACAGGCCCCGCCCCCTTGGTTTTCCCCACAGGGTTATACCCCCCCAAGTACTAGAAAAAGGTTCCGAGCGGACGAGCGCCCATAACGGCAAGGAGAACTTGCTCCGGGGTTTGAAAAAGACCGCGCGTGGTTACAAACTCAGGGATGCGATTGAGTATTCCCCTTCTGAGAGAAGGTCTCTTTAAGTGCGAAACCAAGGTAGAGATCAAAATTACAATTGGTTTCGAGAACACAAAAGGCCCTGGGAAGCGGGGAACTTTTCCCCCAAAATTAAAAATTTTCAAGTTCAGGTCCTTAAGATCGGCATTGATACGCGATTTCCTCGTGATGATAAACAAAGTTCCTAAAATTTCACACGGAAATGAAATCTATGCACAACCTTGCTAATTCTGTTAAATTATAGGTAAAAAATTAAAATCTGGTCAGTTACTGCCTTAACGATAAACCCCCTGAAAACCCCCCGGAAAAAAATTCGGTCAAGAATCCCGACGTTTTGGACAAAACAAAGTCAAAAAAATCGGGTCACTAACAGTTTAAGGGGGATGCCCGGCTAATTTTAACCAGAAGTTAAAAAACTCGTGTGTTTGAAACCCAAAAAAAAGAATGACCTAAAATTTCCCAAAGTCCTACGTGACATTTTAAAAGATACCGCTGGCGTTTTTGGGGACGGGGGGAGGGGGGGGGCTCACGGTTGTTTACCACTCCAATGTGTCCATGGCCAAAAATGCCCGGGGATTCCCCCCCCCCACTCACTAGTTCGCAAAAAAAAGACCTTTCTCACCCCGTTGCGGGGGGTGGAGTAGGGTGGGCCAATTTTTGGGGCCCCGGGGATGAGTTGTTCACGGTTCAGTCTGTAGAATCAAATTCGTATTTGGTTGATGGCTTGTGCCTGTTTCAAACGGAGGAGCCCTTGGCCCCAAAGACGTATGAAAAAAATAAAAATAGGATTAGTACAAGTATTACATAAAAAAACCCCCTGCATATTTCCTTTTTTGTTTAATTTCTCGGCATTTTCAAGCCATACTTTTTAGACCCTAGTTTCGGGGCATGAAATAAGGACCAAAAGGCACAAAATGACATAAAGTCGAAATTTTTAAACCAATTTACTAACCCGTAACATAATCATTTCCCCCTGTTAACCAAGCTAACCCCATTAACCTTTAACCCCGTTAACCAGCTTGTACCATTTTGCAACCCCCCCCCTTTATATCTATAAGGCGAAGAGGCATAAATAGGGAAAGAGTTACTGAAGAACATAAAAAAATTTTTTTTTAGTCAAAAAAAAAAATCAAGCTGAGCAAACAATCAACCCGGTGAAAACGGGCCCTTTTTCCCTCCCTCGGGAAAACCTTATCAAGGAAAAAATAAACGTTCCCCCCTAAAACAACATCCAAACCCCTCAAAGGAACGGTCCCGGGGTTCAGTGACATGGGCTTTGGTTACTTCGTTAAAATTTATTAGTTTTAAACTGGTACTCTAGCGTTTGGTTATCACCGTTTAAATTTTTATCTTCTTTCAGACCCCGTAGCAAACGTGACGTATAGCAATAACAAGGCCCCAAGGTAATAATAACTTTTAAAAACCTAGGGTTTAACTTGGGAACAAAGGGTCCCAAAAAAGTAACTCGAAAAAACATAAACCCGGTTTTTGAACCCCGGAACCCCACAATCCAGGCTAAAGCTAATATTCAAATTTGAATTACATTTTAATAGGGCCCCGACCCTAATAAAGTGGTGGGGGAAAAACGAGGTTAAAATCCCCGCACGATAAGCGCGTAGCTATAATATTTAAATAAACATAAGTTAAAAACAAAGTCAAAAAGTAATTTACAAAGAGTTCCCCCCCGACGCCCAAAAAGTAATTTTGGGAGGAAGTAAATCCCCGAAACCCCCGTCGTGCCCCCACCCCTTATCCCCGAGCCCGGGGGGGTATAAGTGACCTGAGATTCCGGTACGCTAGATTATGAAATACAATTTTCGAGAAGGGGGGGGGATCGAAAGGAAAAGGAAAAGGTTTGGGAAAATTTCAAAAAAAGGGGGGGGGAGGGTTCGAGACCATACGAAACCTAGCCCTTCTGAACTCGGCGAAGGCGGAAAAAGGAATCTTTAAAACTTTCTGCTGCCCCAGTGGGCGAGCCTCGTTGCCGGCAGGGGCGGCACGCCTTCAGTCGTCGATGTATTTGGCGAGAGCGTGGTCCCGGGGCAAAATAGTGCCCCGTGTTGCTCAGTTTGGGTGTCCCCTTTTGGGGAGTGTTGTTAGCATGTAAGCGTTCATCGCTTTCCCCGTTGTTGTCGAGTTGTGGTGTTGTTTTCAAATGTAAATTTTTTTTCGTAATGTTAATTACATTTTTTTATTTTACTATTTTCTTTATTAAGTTATTTTTATTTTTCTTATTTTCTTTTAGTAAATATTTTTTGAAAGTATCTTTCATTCTTTGTTTTTTTTATTTTTTTTAAATATTTTTGATTTCGTGTAAGGTACTTGTGTACTTTTCATGTACCCGTTATAGGGCTTGTAACTATTGACCGCATTTTAAAAAAATTTATTATTTTATTATTATTATTATTTGCCTTGGAACAGTTTATTGCTTGTTGGATATTCCAAAAAACCCAAAAAGATAAAAGAAGGCGTTTCCCAATCTAAACTATTTTGTGTTGGGGGCAAACTGAATATTTTAGAGTTTTTCGTTGTTGAGCGTTTCGGAACCTACCCAGCAAAGGTTTGACATTTTAAAAATTACTAAAAACCCGTGCACAAACTGTGCCTTGAATCTGGGAATTTTTTAATTTTTTAAACGCTTTTTTTTTTAAAAATTTTTAAAAAATTTTTGGGGAAGAAATAAAATGAAGAATTTTTTTCTAAATGTTTGAAGCAAACAAACTCTTTCCGGGGGAACAAATCATTGTATTCGTGGCTACTCTGGAAAGCCGTTCCTCTGAAAATTTAAAAAAAAATTATGGCCATAAATTCCTATCTCGATCTGTAACCCGTTTACTTTTTTTTACTCAGACGTGTCTTAAAATTTTTTTCGGGTTTTAACGCTACGTGGAATTTGTAATGTGCTAGGAGAGGGGTTGGATCCAGAGGAATATTTTCATAGTTGGAGGGGAGGGTAAAACCATTTAGGGAAAACCCCCCCATTACTCCCCTGGGGGCCCAATCCGATTTTTTGTACCTGTCTATGTGAGAATGACGATTAGACCCTGGGCATTTTTATTCCAAGCACGAGGGTAAAAAACATCTTTTTACGTTTTCCCAATCTAGTTTTAGGGCCACAATTTTTGAAATAAAATTTTGAAAATTTAATTTAGTATCTTTTAAAATAAACCATTTGATAAAGCTGGATTGTCGAGGTATAAGCATATTCTATTAAATATACTTAAAAATTACCTTAAAAACAACACAATTTAACAATTTTTTATTAATACTATTCACCTATAAATATTAAATATTAGTATTCATGCGATTTATAGATGTGTATACTTAAGATAAAAAAAATCAGATTTAAATATGCAACGTTTTACTGAATAACTTAATTTACGTATACCATAAAAATATGCACTGAAATTCCAAGTTGGCTCACGAGATCAAAACTTTGTAGAAAAGTGTAGCTTAGTTGACAAGAACAGTGATATTGATATTTATAACCACTGCCAGGGTTATTTCATTATTGAAAAATGTGTTAGTAATTTAAAAGATTTGTGTTTTATTTGTGATCTCTGTAAACTGTAGAGAAACTATATATATATAATATAATATAATAATACTAAATTTATATAATTATTAAAATAATAAACAATGGTTCCCTTTCCCTCACAACCTGGAAAACGTCAAGCTTTGAAACCGAGAATGAGCAAAAATGTATTATATAGGCAGATAGGCTTTATGTTTGTTTTTTATGTTAGAGGTTTCCAGAATCAGTAACACAGAATATACGAGCTAGTAAACAATAAATGGCTGTAAGCGATCGCCAAAGGTTTCGACACATTGCATATCAAGAATGATGAAATAAATACTTAACATTTGAAATAACTTTTTATAACCATTGTATAAAGAACCTGAGATATTCAATCCCCTCTCCAACCGGAAAAAGCTTGGTTTTAGTATATTGAGAGAATATACTAAAAATACGTCTCTAAGGGCCAGTTACATAATCAAATTGAGTACGCCTCAAGTGCGGTGTTACACTAAATACAAAGACGACACCGACCTAAACTAGGATGGAATGGGCCGGTCTCGCATAGGAAACTAGCCCATTCCATTCTGGTTTAGGTAGGTGTCGTCATGTATTAGTGTAGCGCCGCACTTGAGGCGTACTAAATTTGACTATGAAACTGGCCCTTAGTCTCGATTTGGAGGTTAAAACAAGCTCCCGGTCATCCGAATTGATTGTTTCTTCGTATACTGGAATGCTTGTTGACTACCAATACCAGACTTTAATACGAGCCTAAGTATACGGGGGGAGTACATCCTGATTTGTCTAAACATTTTTTTAATGAATTATTACCCGCCTCGGTGGCGTAGTTGGCTAACGCGCAAGTCGTGTTGAGCTCGACTGCTGAGGACGGGAGATCGAGGTTCGATTTTCGGTCGGGTGAACTGGGGGAGGTTTTTCCTAAAATGGTTTTCCATTCTCCATCCATGCAAATGCGGGTTCACTTCCTCTAATTCAACCTTCCCAATTCCTAATCCTTTAGCGTAATTAGTACTTAAAAGCGTATAAACCGAACGGGTAGTAAGACGCGGTGCTAATATTATTATTTTTATGAATATTAATTTTGTTTGTGTGTACACCGCGTTTCAACACTCTGTTCACCCGTTTCGGTGGCCACATGGTATTTAAAGGGGCTACTATTGCAGTAGATTAGACTGTCGATGACGGGGAGATCGAGTTTTGAATCTCTGTCAGGTGTAATTGTTTTTTTAAAATGGTTCCCCGTTTCCTCCACGCAAGTTTGTGTACACTAGCTATAAAATAACTATTCCTCATCCCTATCTCTATGGCATTATTGATATATGCGTACAACCGAACAGGTACTGAGACTTTATGAAACCTATTTCTCATTCTTACTCATCATCAACAACTGTTTCCAACCTGTGGCTGGGTCAGTTTGGTAAAATGCCTTCATCCCTCCACCATTAATTCTTCCATTAATTGCTTTCATTCTTATTCTTTCACTTGGACATTTTCTGTTATATGTCCTCCCATCTCTTTCTTGGCCTCCCTTTGTAGTATTTTTCCTAAGTAGCTACTTCATTTCCATAATTTTTATTTTGGCATACTCTCTTTTTCTATCCTCAATACATGCCCATACCATCTCAGTCTTGCTTTCTCTACTAAAATCATCTCCCTGTACTCACACTCTTTCCTGGATAACTCATTCCTAAGCTTGTGTCTTTTCGTGACAGTTAAAATTCTCCTAGTTCATAAACTTCATTCCCATGGCCTCCACTTTTCTAGTCCTTTCTTACATGTATCGTCCATGTTTCTGCTGCATATGTGACGATGGATATAAAGTAACGGTCCTTACAACACTTCCTTACACTTCAAGGACACTTATCTTCTCCTTAGTAGGTCTCTTACACACCTATAAACCAACTATTCCTGCTGTCCTATTCTCTATAAATCCTCTCAACTTCTACATTTCGTCTCAATCACTCTTCCAAGATATTTTACGTTCTGTACTTTTTTCACCTTTAGCTCTAGCCCACCTATCTTTATAGCTTTAACCAGGCCTCATCTCCTCTTCCTTGTTATTATTATCATCACTTCACACTTTGCCATGCTAAATTTCATTCCACACTATTTCACTTCTTCATTCCATTCCTGTAGCTGTTTCTGTACTTCTTATCCTCCCATCATACCATCAAATCATCGGCAAACATCATGGCTTTCATTATTTCATCCTTGAATTTTCCAGCCACTTTATTCATGACCATTTCCATTAACATTACAAACAGTGGTGGTGAGAAGGCACTCCCCTGCTTCACTAATTTTTTTATTTGTAACTACTTCGTCCTTCCACTCTCCGTCTTAATACAACTCCGTGTAATCCACATACATGCTTTTTATTCTCATATAACTTCTTTATCCATTTGAACCCCCCCCCCCCCCATCGCTTTCCAAACTTTATTTCCACCCACGCTATTATATTTTTTCCCCACATCATACCTTCTTTCCATCAGCTGTCGTATGGCAAATATAAAGTCTACTGTCTACCTCTCTTTCCTAAGTCCGCGTTGTTCTTATTTCCACCTTTTCTTTCTTTTTTCTTTTTCCTGTGTCCTTTCTTTGAAAACAGGTTTTATAACTTCCCCGACATCTCTTAAATTTATACAGTCAGTTTGTCTACACACAGTGCCTTCCTTGTTTTATCCTCTTCTATGCGTCCTTCACATCTTTACTCGTCTTCTGCTCTTTATTTCTGCTTTTCTGTTACCTGATACGATTCCTCTTCCAGGTTAAACATCTTCTCAAAATATCTCATTCCTAGTAACTATTTTCCTCTCCTGTATTCAACATTCTTCCTTCTTCATCCATAATTTTAACTTCTTGTCTTTTCTCTATCCTACTGTGTCTTACTTGGCTATACAACCTTCTTACTTTCTCTTACGTCATGTTCCAGCATTTATCTATATTTTTGCATCCGATCCTTCCTGGTTTTCCTTACCATTCGCTTCGCTAATTTCTTCTACTCCCTATATTTCCCCTCTATTTCCTCATTTATATACTTAAAGTTCCTTCTGAATGCTTTATTATTATTACTATCCACTGCTTCCTTCACCCTGTCGTTCCACCAGGGTGTTTCCTTCCACTTCCTTCCACTTTATCACTAAGTGAGGACAAGTCTTGTCCTCCCACATACCTCCTCTGCAGTTCCCACCAAGCTGTTCTTAAACCTTTCCCATTCAGCCTCTGCACTTTGCATCTCATCATTGGTCATTAAGCTTTCTTGCTTTTCTTAGGTACAGCTCTCTTTAATCTCCATTTTTTAGCCTCCACACCCTTATTCTTCTTTCTTCTCATATTACCTTTCTCCTACATTACCATCTCTTTATGTCTCATTCTTACCCGATTAATATAATTAAATACTGATATATCTGACGGTTACTAAGAAGCAGTAAACGGGAAAATGTATTTGGCTTTATGTGTTTAAGGCAAAATTTTAAAATCTAATAACAAACAGAAGAAATGTTTCATAATTGCACTATTAGAAAAAATACATTTGTGTAAATGGCCTACTATTAATTATAGATTTTGAAATCGTTAATATTATTAGGTATTCTATCTTACGACATGTCTCTTCCTTTTGTCAGTGAACTTAAACTGTCATTGCGCCTTCTCTCCCTCTTCAGCTCCTAGAATGTTCTTCTTTCTTTCACGTCAACCCATATTTGAATCCTCTTTCCCTCAATATTGCCTTCTATGACATCGTCAAAAAGGAAAACTTAGTTGGATTCGTCTTTAAAATCAAATTCCTTAGGTAAGAAATTCATATCAGATTCCCAAATCATCCAACAAATTAAAACAAAATGTATTTCTGGTATTAGTGTTTTTGGTTATCTAAAATGGTCTGTTTTTTCATGGCTATTTTTTTTATCTTAGCCAAACCTTTTCTAGACGTTCATTTATCACGTCAACTTTTAAGTTTAATGAGAACAACGAAACTCCCCCATTTATTCTCCACATTTTCTCGTCTTTCATTCTTCTCTTTGTTAAAGTTTGAAGCTTTAAAAAAGTTTCGATAAAGCTTAAAGTGGTTTGTGGGCTTTGAAGCGACGCGTCTAACTTTTCAATCTTCGGCGTCTTGTATGCCTCACTTGCCAAGTTTCGACTGTTTGTTATAGGACCTAAATTAGGGTCTTGCTTCCGGTTCAAAATAAACAAAGTGTTAATTTGGCAAGGCTTTTTTAAAATATTTTATTTTCATAATACTTACTTCCCTAAACGTGTGTGAGTTATTTGTTTATGTGATAAGTGTATGATTGTTTTTTTTAAATAATTCCCGATATCTATTTCTACCGTCTCTCACTATCCGTGAGGGATAAACGTAATTTAATTACACTAATAGAATAGAGGAAGCGTACCTGCATTCGAATGAAGGTATAGTGACAAAAAAACACTCCCAGAACGCCTGGCTGAGACTCGAACCCCGGCCTCTCTGCCACAGGAAAGCAAAACTAGATGAACCTGACATTGAGTCTGCGTTCCCACCGATGCGAGTAGAGCTAAAGACATTGTTGAATATTGAGGGTGTTTTTCCTCTACCACTATCCTTAACCCACTAGCATAATTAATATAGGCTTACGTATTGACCGGACAGGTATTAAGATACAATTGCGGTAGAGGGGGGATGATTCATTTTGGGGTTGATTTGACTTTCTAAATAATGTTTCTGTCTGGGAATCGTACCAAAGGTCATAACTAATGCTGGAGAGAGTCGCAGCTAGGGATGACATTTTTTCCGGGCATTGAATCATAAGAAAAGAATTTTATTATAATATTGAAGTAATACCCATATCTGGTCTACAACAGACACGACATTAGTGTCTTTTTCAACCACCAAGCGTTGTAGTTGATACATGAGTGTGATAGGAGAATTCTAATCACTGTTATTACTTTATGGTACCGGTACCATTTGATGTGTATGGTATTAAGGTCCTTACTCCTTGGGATGAAAATAAAATTGAAGTAAAAACTTTAAAATGTTGCAATATTTTGATTGCATTTGTTCCATTTAAATAAGCTAGTTGCGAACATTTCCATAGAATTTTAAAAACACTTAACAATCTCACATCTAAACCGCAAGCCACAGCCTGCTAGCGCTACCAGATGCATGTCGATACACGGTCCTTCTGCGGTCAACTTTATTTTGTAACAATATGATATTCACAAGTTTTAATCCTTTTGTAATTACATTTCCACCTCTCTCGTGCAACATGTTTCAATTATGAGCGATTGTTGTGTTTACGCCGTTCGTCTGTTTAAACATTGGAGAGAGTAAAAAGGGAGAGAGAGTGTTGTTTAGTACTGGTTTATGTATAGATTCAGAAGAGGTATAGAGAGAGCATCTTCAGTATGAGAGGTGGTGTCTGACAGTTAGAAAAAGCTACCATATATCCATTCGTCAAAGCATATGATTTTCAAGAACAAAGTTGATTTGTTGTTTCTTTTGACAGTTAGAACATTCACACAAACAAACCATTTGTTTTAAATTATTAACAGTTTTTACATTATTTAAAACACGATCTTATGAAAATAACCGTTTGAATGCTTCTTTTTTGTGGAAGCGGCATCTGTGGTTCACTTAACAAATGCTTTTCAAACGAGAGCTTCGAAAATGCAACGTACTATTCTGAAAGTAAGATGGCGAGCCAGCCGAAACGAAAGCGGTAGATGACGTCATACAAACTGTTAAGGCAGTTGTGTTTCTTACGCTTTTTTTTTAAAAAAGTTTTATTTTGTAACTAAAATTTTTATTGCTCTCGCCTCTGTGGCCAGTTATAACAAGATAAAATTGTGAATATAGCACTTAATTTAAAATAATTATTTCATGAACTATATTATAAATTGCTCCACAATCGTAAAAACAACAAAAACCTTTTATATTAATATAGTTTGTTACTTCTATGAGGTACGAAAATGGCTATTACACATTAATCCTTAGGGCGTATTTTTAGACTCTTTAGTAAGACTTTTTAATTTATAATGTGGTATTAGTAATTATATATTAATTATATGTGAATAGGTTGACATTAATCACAGTCTTTCTTTGCAATAAAGAAACTCCTTCTAACTGTAAGATACTACCCTTCCAACCGTGCATGCGCTATTCCTATCGTAACTGTGCAGTAGTTTCTGACCTGCGTTTCACTACCCCAATGGGCTATACGCATTTAATTATTCTAATTGATCAAAACATGAGAAGGCAGAATTCAAAGGAAATGTAACCCCACAAATGACTGCCCAGTGATCATGTATACCCCGATTTGGTTGGAAGAACAGTATAAAAAACTCGACATATTTTTTGGGCCAACATTGATAATATTTTCCTAATTATTCAGTTATTTTATAGGTATTGCTAATATATATCAAAAGTGACAACTACAAATAATACGAGTTCTTGTATAACTATATTAAAATATTTTTTAGTAACTTTAGTAACTAACTTCTACTGTTTTTCCTACCAAAATCGTACTATATTCAGAAAGGAATATAAAAATAAAAAATTTAAAAATGATTTTTAATGAATTCAAGTGGGGACAACTATGGTCATGTCAAGGAAATGGGTATACGTTTATTTATTCCTCTATTCTTTTTTATCATAAATATTTAGTTTAATTCGTGGAAAGTAAGGAAATATTTTTTTACATCATTCGATCGACACCCTGATACAGTATTTGGTATCTGGAGCAAACCACTAACGATCACACCAGCCTAGTTATTTTCTTCCATGTGTTAAATCAATTTAAAACCATTTTTAGTAATTTAATCTATTATTATATTATATGATAAAAAATTAAAAAAATACATCTGGACACGGGAATCGAACCCGGGAACTTTGGCTTCCCAAAACGCCAATGTTTCTACCACTAAGCCATCCAGAAATCGTCCCGTGCCCAGGGTTATTTTATTCTTCACTCATATTTTTAGGCAGAGTCTATGATGGACGTGCCAAAGGTCCCGGGTTCACTTCCGTTCCAAGTGTCATATTTCAATTTTCAGCATATTGATATCTAGATGGGGAAAAAAATCCCACTAAAACAAATATAATAGCTTTGGCTATTTGATTCTTATTATTATATTTTTAATTATCTTTACTATTAGAAACAAAAAACAAATAAACGAGTATTTTTGGGTTTCTTATTTAAACAAAACCCATAGTTGAATATATAAATCACAGAATGTTTTTGACTCCAAGAAGTTGACTTCACAAGCCAAAAATCAATTTACCACTTCCTTTTGTCCCTAGTTTATATCTTCATGGCGGCCATCTTTATATGATTTACCCGAGCTTCCACATTTTTCGGAGATCATTCCTTGACACAACCATTGGAGGAGTAGTTTGAAAATTTTAGGGGTAGGTTTATGACAAGGACTTCAACAACAATATAATCCAATGGTTAGAGGTAAAGATGACAGTTAAGAAGAAATACAACGATTAGTGGTTTAGAGAGAGAGAGAGGAGAGGACACTTAAGAAAACCATCCCAATGCACAAAGATGGATTTGAAATTATGCTTCCCAATCACAAAGGGAGTTAAGTCTATTGCGACTTACGCCTTAAACCCTAGACTATCGAAGTTGTTTTATCTTGTCAAAGCTACAAAACATGTTCGTTAGAGGGATGATACAACACTTTTTTTAATATTTTTATTTTCATAAAAGTTTGCGTCGGCAAGATACTTTTATTACCTCTCCTATTTTGATTCCTCTAAGGCTTTAAAAACCAAGCGAGCTCTACTCTGTTTGTGAGGGCTTTTTTTTTTTTGTCTGCTGTCTATTAATGTTTTTGCTCGTTTTTTTTAATGTTGTTGTATTTTTCAGGTATGTGTTTGGGTCGATACAACGTTAATGGTTTAGTCGGTTTTCCTGGTTCATTACTTTTGTTTAATGCAAAGGACATACAGCAAGAACACGGTAGGAAAAACTTATTTTGAAAATACATACAATTTTTTTAAAGGCCAATAATTAAAAACATTGTTTTATTTATTTGAGTATTTTAACGTACACCAATTTTGGCAGGAAAGGTATTTTACGTAGTTTTCCCGGGTTATAATAATGACATATCTTTTTTTAGTTTCTCAAAATCAATTAACTCATTCGAGACTTCACAAGGTGCTGTCCCTAACCTCAATAATCACCT
The DNA here is from genome assembly GCA_039000515.1 of Timema cristinae. Lineage (NCBI taxonomy): Eukaryota > Metazoa > Arthropoda > Insecta > Phasmatodea > Timematidae > Timema > Timema cristinae. The sequence continues at coordinate 58,928,676 of JBCFYV010011164.1, forward strand.
TATCTCCTAACCTCAATAAATCACCTTGTCTTCTCACCCCAAAAATCACCTTTTCTCCTAACCTCAACAATCGCCTTTAAGTCTCATCGTAAGTCTATAACATTGTTGCTTAAAATGTTTACAAATGTGATTCATTTTGTTAAAGTATTTACGAACTAAATTTATATACCATTAAATAACAAAAAATTGCCCCTTTTAAAGTTTTACTAACTTGCAGAGATTTGTAGAAAATACTCGCTGATTTACAAAAGTTTTAAGCTACAAGTACTTTTTGAAAACCCAAAAATAAATTCAATTGTAAAAATAATTGTAAATTATAAAATGTCTCTTGAATTACACATGTGTACATGTTATCTTATGAAACAGCTCCAGACAGTTGATTGTGCATTGAGGGGACATTTAAGTCAAAGATTGCTTTCCTTACCCTCCTTGTTGCTTATCAATAAACTGCGACTCACTTTGGGGCGATTTTCCAACTATTACAGAAAGCCATTTTTACTACTAAACCTCCCGTAACCCAACCCGCCACTAAACCTCACCCCCCCAAGTCTAAATAGACGCTGGTGGCTTGAGTTTCGAATTCCTCTGGGATATCGGGGGTTTTTTTTTACTAAATTTTTTTCCAACTCCTCCACACAAACGCGAAACATTTTACTACAAACTTCAAAAATTCAAACAAATCCATTAAACTGTTTTTTTTTTTTCATTTATAGGTAATATCGGAATTGTAAGGCTCATTTTCTTGAGTTTGGTGGCATAAAAAACATAAAAAAACTGTCATCTAGAGAAATATTTTTAAATTTCAACACTTCCTTTCTATATTAAAAAAAATTAAAAGTTGTATTTTTTATTAACCTTTTTGGTATTTTTACATTTCTCGGATCATACAAAAACAATGTATCATAAAAATAAATTTTTTTTTTCCACATCACGTTTTTACCATCTCTTCATAATTTACCACTAATGGGGTAAGGTGGTGAAAAAATTTAGATATATTTCAGAGGAAACGAAAGGGGGGTGGAAATTTGGGGAAAAACCCTTTTAAGAAAAAGAAAAGCTCAACACACCGGTGGGGATTCGAGTCCTTACCTTCATCTTAAAACCAGATAGACGATGCCTTTATTCACTTTCCCTTTGGTGTTAAAAACACAAAAAATTTTACAAAAGAAAACACTGATTACGATTACACTATAATAATATGACTTCTATTAAAATAAATAAAAAAAAATTTTTCGGAAAGGCCCCCTTTAATTCCATTTTTTTACCGCGATTGTGAGCGGCGCTTAACAACGAGTCATTGTGAGTGCAAAAGAGGAAAAAAAGATCTTCGGATTGTAAAGTGTGATTATAAAATGGTAATTTTAGCTCGGGTTAAACCCTCAAAAACGACCCGTTCACACAAAAGCGCCAGAAGAACTTATTAGAAAAAATTCCCAAAGCCTTTATTTTTTTTCCCCTTTTCGAAACCTTCCAATTCTATAAAAATGGAAGGTTTTAGTTTGAAAAGGATTTTGGTATACAAAATTCTAAAGTTTTTTTGGGTTGAGATTTTTTTTCTTAAAAAAAAAAAAACCCGTTTGGGAGGCTAATTTATTCGAAAAATAATTATGCTGTATTTATAAAAAAAAAAATTTCTCATTCAGGATATTCCTTGAATATTCTTTTTTATGGTACATCAAAAAAAGCGTTATTTTAAGCCTTAAGCCTTAGGGGTGGGAAGTGTATGGTTATTTTTTAGAAAAAGGGCGCCGCATTGGGGGGGGAAAGGATTTGCAATTTCAAAATGGAGAGCGGTAAAACACTGGAATTTTTGGGAAAAGGGGATTCCCTTCAAGTTTTTAAATATTAGTTTTTTTCCCTTAGAAAAAAAGGGCAAACTGTAAAAAAAAACACTGATTCGAATACATTTTTTATCTTCCTCACCCCACATTTTGAAACCCTTAAAACATTCAAAGAACATTTTCTGGAATTACTGATTTCGTTTTTTTTAATGGTCCTGGCGGCCTACTAAGTAATGATTTATTTTGTGGGGGGGGGGGGGGGCATCTAAACCCCATAACAAATATGCATAAAGCCTTTAAATAAAGGTTTGGTCGACGATGGCAACATTTTTTGCTAAAAAATACAAAAATCCAAAAATAATAGAAATTATAGATAAAGTTTTTCAGTAAAATTTTCAGATCCTTGAACCTGGGGTGGAGGGTGTATTATTAATTAAACTTTTGCTATAAAAATGAGGAAATAAAATCTGGTAAAATCATAATTGATGTTATGACAATTCAACCACCAACGCTGTTTTTCATACGTGAATGAGAGAAGAAATGAAATCGCTGACTTACTATAATTAACCATTTGAAATATTTCGGATTAACGTTTTGGGTGAAATTACACCTTTTTTAAAACTTTAAAACTTGGGATTTCTCGATTTCATTTTTTAATTCAAATAAGTGGACAATTTTCCACCCACTTTCTCTGCGAGGTGGTGTATGTACCTGTAAGTAGGCCTAGCTTCCCTCGTGTGACCTAGAACCACTTTGCATGCTCTACGTTGTCCCCTCACTGCTTGTTTCCCGTCCCCCCCCTCTCGAGAGCATCCCTCCCATCATCCACACATGAACTCAACCAGTGGTTACAAAACCTTTTATTACTCCGGCCCCTTAAATATCCAACATATTTTCGCGACCCTCTATTTTTACAAACATATAATAAACAAGATTTTTTCTAAAATAGTGGCTTTATTAACGAATTTAAATAACAAAAAAAATAAATTAAAAAAAAAGAAATTAACTTCCTAAATGTTTTTAAAGACCCTCTCCCTTTTGAACACTTTCCACAAATTTTGTCTATTCGGTTTAAATTTGTATTACTTAATGCTATTTTGCACAGTGGCGATTCCCTGGTAGTTTTCTCTTTTTCGTTTGAATATTTCCACTGTGGAAAATCCTTTTCACATAATTAAGTAGAAAAAAAGGGCAAAAAATTTAAAAAGGCTTTGGGTAAACAAGGGATTTTTTGTACTATGAATGATTTCTATTATCCGGTTTCCCCATCCCCCCAAATACCAAAAAAAATTACTCTACCTACTCTTTTCACGAAGCTTACGATCACAAATTTTTCTTTCAAAACGTAAAATTTTGGGTAATTGACTTCTTTTAAAAAACACATAACATTTTAAATTATTTTTTCGGGGCCCCCCAAAAAACCTTTCACGGACCCCCGGGTTAAGAACGCTACTCTAACAACTTATAGCTAATCCCTGCGTTGTTGTATCCGTGGATATCCAAAATGATACAACCAAGGTGGGACACAAGGTATTGCAAAAAGGGATTACAACCAACCAATTAAATGGGGTTTTAAAAAAAATTATTTATCAAATTATTAAAACATCCAAAAAAAAACAAAAGCAGGGAATGGTGGCAACAAAAAAATATTTATTTTGCTTTGGAACACATCAATAAATTAACAAACTCAACATGTTTATTTCAAAAACAAATTTTTTTAAATGACGTTGTTATTCTGTTAACGACAAACTAACAAAAAAGGGGGCCTTGATGTTTCTCGTTTTCATGGCAACTGGGATTTTTTTTCGTTTCTATTTTTTTGGCAACGTGATGCTTTTTGCTTTCCCTTTTCCGTGCAACGACGATGTTCTTGATGCGTTAGTTCCCGGGGGCAAAAAAAGACGTAACAAGGACATCATAAGGGCCCAAAAAATTTCCCGGTCTGTAAGAGCTTTTATTTGGGAAAGGCCCCAAAGAATATTTGTGACTGTCGTGACCCACTCACGTCCTAGGGCCTTTACCCTTTTTTGGGATAGTTCCTCTGACCTTAGTCCGGATCCCCCTCCAGAGAACGAGTGATGCCATTGTATTGCCGGAAATTTTATGGACGTGACACCGCCCTCTTCATCCCCGTGTTTTATTGTTGTCACCTGCTGAAAAGCCTTGCAGAATTTTAAAAACACGTCAATAGCCGACTAGACTCAATCCAATCATAAAAGGAAAACAAAAGTTTTTAAAAAAAAAAAAAAATAATAGTTAAGACCCGGTTCAGTGGCCAATGATCAAAAATACCCTCTCTTTTTAGATTGGCTTGCTGATATGTGGATTTTTTGGTTTAAATCCCGGTTTGGGGGCCCTGAGGGATTTTTTATAAATATTTTCCACTATTCTTTCATGTAAATGCGGGCAGATTACCACAAAATCTTCGCTCCTCATTCTACCCCCCTTTAAATAATTTTCAAAAGAACAGGTGTAAGACGTGGGGATAAAAAAAAAATTAAGTTATTTGAATCGGCGACCAGGGCCAAAGGCTTCAGATCGCAACACACCGAAGTCTGTAACGGAGACTGTTTTGAGTCTAGCTGGAGCCCTGGGGGGTTTTTAAATTTATTTTCATTTTGCTTTTCACACTAATGCGTTTCCCCCCTCCCCCCCTGCTTCCACCCTCACTTTTCACGTATCACCCAACAGTGGGGAAATGGAATCACCTTAATAAGAATGTTAAATCTAAAAGTAGTAAATAATTCGATCTTAAAAAAAAAAATGACAGTATGTTTAACCCAAAAATAGATAGCCATAAAAGGGCGTGCAATAGACCCCAGGGTTTTATTTACGATATGCTTTTGTTTTGTTTTCTTCCCTTTTTATAGTACCGTATTCCCATTCCGGTCGGTTTTGTTTTATTTCACGAGAAAAAGGTTGTTTTGGACGTGCGCCACAAATGATGTATTTTTTTGTTTTGCTCCCGAAAAATTTTATGGTCCCCCTCAAATTTTGCGTACACCCGAGGGCACAAACTCCATGTGTTGATTTTTTTATACCTTAGTGAAGGAAAGGGGACAAACCCTTTTTTAAAAAAAAATCGTAAATTATCCACATCATAACTGGGATTTTGCACGCAGTAAGGGTTTTTTTAATTTTTAAAAAAAAAATTTTCTCTTCTCAGAAAAAATTGCGGGTATCACCCCCACAAGAGGCGAAGTTTTTTAAAATTTTAGCCCCTTGCCAAACTCACCTTGAACAGGACCTTAAAATTTTACAAACTTTTATAAACACACAAAAACTGGGGCTGAAGAAATAAAACTTTTTTTTTTTCTTTTAAGCTAATAAAATTTTGCATTGTGTGGTTACTCCGGCAACGTCCGGCACTTTGCTAATATTTATAAATTAGCAGCGCCAACATAATTTTTTTTTTTTTTTTAATTTTTTAACAATTACCGAGGCATTTGTAAATTTAATTTTTTGACGGTTTAAAAAAAAATGCTTAATGTCACAAAATGTGTGAAAATTTAACTTTGCTTATAAATCCCAAGGGCTTTTGGAACCCAAGCCTTCCTTCGTTTTTACCTTTTAAAGGCTCTGCAAACCTACTACCAACTAGCGCTTATTTAGACTACCCATCTGATATCCCTCTTATAATTCCCATAACAACCCACGCTTTTTCCCGCTGTTTGCTCAAGTAAAATGCACTTTCTCGTTTATTTTTAAATAGAAATGTACTTCACATATTGATTTTTTAATATACAGCGTCCACAAATATTTATACAAATAATATAAAATAATAAAACTTCAATATTCTTTCAAATAAAATTTGTGACCTTTATTACTTATTATTTAAGAATTTGTATTTTACGGAGATGAGTAAAAACCACCCTTTTTTTAATCTGGATCCTATCTTTGAAAACAAACAAAACATTTAAAACCCTTTTTCCCCAAAATGTTTTTACTCATAAATTTTTTTTTCATTTTGATTTTTTTTTTTTTTCAAGTGAGGTCTTATTAGGTTTTAGGTGGTGAAAGGGATTTACAAACAAATATTAATACATATTCAACATTTTAAAATGTTATTCTTTAATTTTTTTTGTAAAACCCACTTTTCTTAAAAATTCAAAGAAAATTCGAAGGGCTTGTCTTATTTTATTTTTACTGTGACCTTTTTCATAAATTCACTGTGCCCCACAACCCATTCACGCTACAAACCAAACAATGATTAAATACCTAATGCAATAGAGGAAAGACGGAATAAAAACTATTTGCTGGTGGAAAAAAAACACCCCCAGACATCCGCCCGGGTTCAACCCTGACTCCCCCAACCCCGTTTCGGCAACCTTTTTTGGCACAATAATGGCTCGCAGACCATGTGACCACTGTTATTCCTATCTTGAGTTGCTTTCCCTTTAAGTGGGCTGTTGGACGCAAAAAATAAGGGTTTTTGGGAGTTTTTTTTATTAAAATTTTTTTTTGGGCCCAAAAAAATAAAAAGTTTTCTTCATAGAACATATTGTTTTATTTCTCATTTGAAAATCAAAATTTTGAATATCTGCATGAGTGTCCAAAAAGTAATGCTAACTTTTTTTATTCATTTTAAAAATTTTCATCAATTCGTTTTCCCATACAATACAAAACTGGTTAACACCGGGGAAAAAAACTAACAGTTGTATTAAAATAAATTTTATTTATTTGGCAGAAAAATTTTTGCATAAAAAATCAAAAACATGGCCTTTTCTCGCGTCCCCTACATCTCCACCTTTAAGGTTAAGGCAAGCCCCCCACCCCCAACCTCCTCCTAATTGAGCGAAATTTTCTCAACAGTCCAACTCTCACCGATTTAAACAGGAAATTTAAAACAAGATTACACTTAAACCTGAAACAACAAATGCTTTTTTTTATATCTTCACTTAAAAAAAACGAAATTGGGATCAGTGGGGAAAAATTTTTATTTTTTTTATTTTTTTTCCCAAAAAGGTAAAAAATTTCACTGGTTTCTTTTAAAAGTTGGGTTTAGAAATCCTCGCCACAGTTTGACATCTGGTTTGGGTTGTCTCACCTACCTACCTAAGTTAGGTGTTATCCGTGGCTCTTAGGTTGTATGCCTTGAGTGTACCTTGTTATTTGTTGGTGTGCCACATCACCCATTGACCTGATATTGAAAAAACGTTTTTTCCTCTCCTCAATTGCTATGTGGCATAGTTTTATTGTGTTCGTCAGACATTCCCACTACGTCTGAATGAGTTGCATGTTGTGAAATATATCAAGTCTAGTTACTTGTTTTCCAATCGCTAAGTGGTCTGAAGACAGGTCTGGGGAATCATTGTTCCGTTTCCTTGGTTTTCAAATACTATTTTATAATTTTGATTTATTTTACGACTGGAACCACACAGGATAAAGGCACGAGCCCTCTTTTGGTTGTTGTCGGGGCTCGAAACCCGACGAGGCGTACTGGGGTGGTATTTCAAATATGACTACCCACTTTCTTTCTTCCATTGCAAATGTGGGTAGGCCTATACTTCCCAAAAAGTGTACTTTCCTCTTCTTACTCCATTAGTAAACATGCTATAGTCCGAAAGTGGGGTAAGACGAAAACAGTAGAAAAAAATAGTCTAGATCATTTTCTGTGAGATTCTGTTGGTTACTTTTTCGTCTTACTGTTGAGGTATGGCTTGTTATGTGTTGTCTTAGGAATAGTATTATAGGATAATACTTTTGGTAGCATCTCAGAGGAAATCTACTCGTTCTGGTGTACTGATAATATTTTTATTAAACTGTTTTCCCACTCTCTCTCCATCAAATGGGTTACATTCCTCTAAAATTCTACATTTCTCATTCCAAACCCCAATAATGTATGCGATAAATTCGAACGAGTTATAAGACTGGTGAAAAAATATGTTGACACACATCCCCTTTTTTTAACCCACGACTATACTCCTAAGCGACTTTTTTTCCCTTATTTTTACGTGTAGTCGTTTACAAACCCGTTATGTCTGTTCACGTATCACACTACCAATTTAAGGAAGAAAAAGGGTTTTATCCATAAAAAAAATACCCGCAAGGCTATATCTAGACAGAGTGAAACCCCCTAAAAAAAAAAATTTTTGATCACCTGACCATTATTTGAACTGTGACCCCAACACGGGCAAACTAGACAAACCACGCCCTTTCCCCCTTAACCATCCTGTGAGTCACTTTATAAAATTTTTCATTTTTGCTACGGTGAAATTCGTAAAAAATTTTTTTAAAAAAATTTTCAAAAATTTTTTATTATGAGGAAAACGGTAACCAGGAAAAAACGCTAAGTTTAAAGCGGGAAGTGAGGAAAACATTAATAGATTATAATTGTTTGATCTTTTAATTCGATTTGTCAAACAAATTTTTTTGCGAAAACATACTTGACATTACAAACTGGAATTTGAGGCTGCGTATAATTCGTGGGGAATGCGATGCCCCATAACATTTTTTTAAAATTTCACACACATCGGGGTACTGAGATATGAAAACAAAGCAAGACCTCTTCGGGGGCCATGTCGATAGACTAACTGGAAAAGACAGGGGTCTGGATTCAAAAACGGGAAAAATAAATAGCGTTTCATAATTGTTTTTTTTTTACTCCCCTCCATGCAAATGCGGGGACACTTCTTTTAAAATTTAACCTTACCAAACCCCAATTTACTAGGGGAAATTTTACATATCAGTAAAACTGAACAAAATAAGATGGGGTCTAAAAGAAAGCAAGGGTAAAAAGCAATTAAAAGAAAAAACACAACAATTAATACCTTTTGGGGTGTTTTTAAACTGTAAAATTTGTACATTTCTTTAGGGCCCAGTCCCCGGTTGGTGTACTGATTATTTTTTCCCCCCAACTTCCCTTCCCGGGAATTTAATACATTTCCCCCGAATTTTACCTTCCTCAAACCCTTTCCCAATTATGTTAAATAAATGGTAACCCGGAGAAGTAAAAACCGGGGCAAAAATAAAAGTTTTTATTTCCCCCCTGGTCATTCCATTTTTAATTTTAATTTTTGTGAGTTTTTTTGCCCGACCTGGTCTCGTTCAATTAAACCATCTAGTCTCTTGTATTATTAAAAACATCTTGATAACTTTTGTAACTTACAATAACTAAATATACCCTGATTTTAGTAGGGAAATCATATCTGGTAGTTTTAAAGTACTAAAAAAATTTTAATACATTCATCAAGGGCCCCCTGGAAATTGTTGGAGCCCCCTTAAAGGGGGTTTACAAATACATATAAAAACAATGTTTAAGTTTTTTTTCTCTTATTTCAGTTTTTGTTGTAATGTCATCAACCAAATATATACGTAATAATACTTTAAAAATTACCTTCAAGATATTCCTCGTAAAACTTCCGATTTAAAATTTCTGTCAAAATTTCAAAGGCACTGTACCTTTTTTCTCATACATTCGTAGGATTAAAATCAAAGGACGTTTCTTTGGGAAGACCAGACTAAGTGGGGTCCAAAAAATAGGGAAAAAATTTTTAGTCACTCTAAAATTCGACTCGAGGAAGACCTTAAACTTTGTACAACTGGACATAATTGTCAGATACAAGTATCCAATAATCACGACTCGCCCGCGCATACACCAGCTTGTACCGGAAACAAGTTCCCCCGAACAACCACATCTCAAGACCCTCTCCGCGATGTACACAAAATCGCTGTGTTATTGTAATTAAATGTCGCCATAAGCGAAACAACTTTGAGGAAAAAAAAGGGGTTTTAAGACGAGGGGAGGATTATTTTGACGGGTCATTTTAATCTATTATTTAATGCAAGGATGAAGAAAACCCGATTTAGAATGGGGATTTGTTTTGGTAGCACCCACAAAATTACAAAGCAAGATACTAACTTTTGAGCTGAAATGGTAACGCAAGCAGTTGTAACCATAAAAAAAAATCACCACCAAAATCAAAAGGACCTCTTGTTGACAAGGACGAGGAATAGAAATCCACTATATTAAATTCAAAAGTTGTCCGCCGATTTTGCGCGTGGTTACACACCTAGGTATAGTAGCCCCATGGCTTCTTTGGTGCTGACTGACAGCTAAAAAGCTTTGAAAAGTTACCAGACCAAGTTATGTATCGCTACGCCGAACCATATGATCTGCAAAAACATGTGTTTAGCAGCTGTTACTTCTGACGGTCAAAATTTAGGTATATACCTAAATGTTGCTGTCAGAAGTCAGCTGTGAGCTTGTCAGTCAGCAGCAAAGAAGCCATGGGGCTACTGTATGTTTCCCATTAGAGGTGGGAGACTGAGACATTGGAAACATTATTTGATCTTTTGCCGCTGAACACTTGAGCGATGTTTCCTTTCCTTGTATCCAGACACACGGGAAACATCGGCGTTCGGCGTGTATATGGCGATTATCTTCCAATGTTGTACTAGGCTTAAGACAACAGCTTAAATAACAGAACTGTCTAAATGAAGTTAGTAGCTTATGTCAAGGGTCGGCAAACAGTTTTTGTAAAGGGAAAAATAGTAATGTATTTTAGACTCTGCAGGCTAGCAGGTAAATTCAAGAATATTTATGTAGGTAGAACCTGCCTACTTAAATTAACAAGGGAAAACAAGTTTTCGCAAATTTACTGAACAAAATGAAACGTGATAATGAAATGATTGATACTAATAATAATATTAATAAATAACTAACAATTGTTTGAAATACAGCTATACTAAAGGGAAGAATGGAATTGCATTTTTTGAGAGAACATTTCAACCAAATTGGGGCTCAAAGCTAGCACTTCCATCATCAAAATTGATCGTAAATATTAACTGTTAATACTTACCTGTATTGAGTTTTTACATATTTCATATTGAAAAATAATATTTTCAAAACAGTTAGGTGCTGCCAAATACCGCTATAAAACCCCGAACATATAAACCTTAATTGACTATATTCACCTCTTGGAAGACATTTATAGAATTCTGTTAGGTTCTTCTTGAAATTTGCCTTTTAGCATGTCATCACACTGCAGATTAATCACTTACAGTTGAAGGTTAGGTGGAAGCTCCTAATTAAACGGCCAAATGGATTTTGAAATTTAGAAATGACTTCTGAAATTAAATAAAGATACAAAAAATGCTGCTGGATTTGAATTTGAGTTTGAAAATTTAAAATCCATTCTTAGCTCGCGGGAATTTCAAAAAGAGGCGGTGGGCCGGATTTGGCCTGCGGGCTGTAGTTTACAAACCCCTTGCTTATGTAGTTAGGTTTACTACTTCCACCCACTATCTCAAACATACCTACTTACCCAAAATATTATTTGCTAGCAATGAAACGTTTGAAAGGGCAGGATCGAGGTTGAGGGGGTGGGGATATGGACTCCCCTAGAATTTTTATCGGATCCCTCCCCCGCCTTCCTTAGAAAAAGTAGTTTTATACGTACTTGATATTCATACATCAAGTCATGTTATCTGCAGCTGTCAATTATGATAAATATTATCAATAACTTACCAATAAAATAACACATACTATGATAAAATGTTATCAATATTGGAAGTAAATAAATATGGAATATTTTAGAATTTTCTAAACTGTACTTCCAACCAAAATCAGGCTATAGCCTACCTACCTTCATACCGCGATTCCGGTATAATAGCTTTCTGCCATACCTACTTCCTACTGTGATTCCGGTACAATAGCTTTCTGCCATACCTACCTTCCTACCGCGATTCCGGTATAATAGCTTTCTGCCATACCTACTTCCTACTGTGATTCCGGTACAATAGCTTTCTGCCATACCTACCTTCCTACCGCGATTCCGGTATAATAGCTTTCTGCCATACCTACCTTCCTACTGTGATTTCCGGTATAATAGCTTTCTGCCATACCTACCTTCCTACCGTGATTCCGGTATAATAGCTTTCCTGCCATACCTACCTTCCTACCGTGATTCCGTACAATAGCTTTCTGCCATACCTACCTTCCTACCGCGATTCCGGTATAATAGCTTCTTTCTGCCATACCTACCTTCCTACCGTGATTCCGGTATAATAGCTTTCTGCCATACCTACCTTCCTACCGCGATTCCGGTATAATAGCTTTCTGCCATACCTACCTTCCTACCGTGATTCCGGTATAATAGCTTTCTGCCATACCTACCTTCCTACCGTGATTCCGGTATAATAGCTTTCTGCCATACCTACCTTCCTACCGTGATTCCGGTATAATAGCTTTCTGCCATTAGAACAAAAAGTTCTCACGGTCCATAAATTCACCACCAGTTACCATGCCGCTACCTACGTTTTATCTGACAAGCCACTGACACTGTTTATCTTGACTTTTCCACGAAGTAAATTACTATCGCGCAACCATTTTTCTTTGTTTATGTAGCTACTTATCGCTTTCTGTCATTCTCACGGTAATTAACTGTGATCATCCGGGAGGTTAAATCTCATTCATACCGAGTTAAAAGTTTTAATATGCATTAGGTCAACATATAACAAGAACTGTGGATAAAAATAACTTATTGCTTACGATTACTCAAAATAATGGAGAGAAAATAGTTAATAATTGTCGCATAACTTTGGGAAGTACTATTTTATATGTTTATTTTATTTGACTTTCTGTGATCATGGTATGAAACATTAACTACCCATTAAAACCAATACAGTTCGACTTGAAAGTAAGAGTTTGTTTAGTCTCGTTTGCTGGTGACAGAGGTCAAGGTTATAATCCTGTCTGGGTTTACTGTGAGCACGTTTTCTTAAATGGTTTCCGGCTCTCCTCCCCACACATGTGACTACATTTCCTCTAAACTCTACCTTCCTCACAGGACCGTCTTAAGCTAGAAAATTAAATTAAAATTATGCTATTAGATAAATGGAAATAGCGCATTTCCAAATATTTATTTGATCGTCGCTAACTGGCAACACTGTCTTGGTGTGATGCATCGACCTTGTATAGCATGTGGACATCAGTATATCCATAATACTCGCCAGGGATGTTGGCACTGGTCCCCGAGGCTAAGTGGTTAGAGGGATTGTAAAGAGATTAGAAAGGTAGCGCCACTTGGAGGAGTTTGACTACCTATGTCGTTGCTTACGTCATCCAACACAGCTATAATATTTTAGTACGAAGACAGGCAAACATACACTTTTTTTATAATAAGTATAGTAATGACGTTAATTTGACATTGGTTTGGATTTTAAAGGTTTATTTATTATTCAAAGTTCCAAAATGTGACCTGATTGTTAACAACTTAGTTTGTCCTTCATATAGCTTTGTGTTTTAATGCGATTACTTCACAAGCTCAGCCTAACTTCTATTCTCTTTACATTGGTTAGAGGGGTCGGACCACTGGCACTCAAGTCTTAGAGTGACGCTATAGAACACGCAACATGCAGGTAAGGACTCTTTTATTCACGCAGTTGCGGTCGCGGTTGTTGGGCCGCCGCGTTGTCTAACCGCATTGAGTTAAATGAGTCTTTTTATACACGCGGTAGCGGTAAACCTTCCGTCGCGTTTTGTAATTCCAGCCACTAGTTTCTAAATACACTGAGTGTAATGCGATCTTTTATACAAGCGGTAGCGGTCTGCCGTCAGCTCGCATAGCTGCCGACTGAACTGCACCAACTCAGTGGTGCCCTCCCGTCAGTTTACTGGTTGCTATTTACGTTTGAGGTTGTGTTGTGTTTGTACATGGAAGAATTCAACACTGAACGTTTCATCGATGAGGTTAGAGAAAGACCAAGTATATGGAACTCGGAACTGAGGATTGTTGCTAGGCTTGGTATCACTGCGCGCCCAGCTATTTTGCCTACAGTAGTAGTGTTTGAAAAAGGCATGTTATAATTGGTACTAGCGATCCGCCGCCACTGCCGCGTGCATAAAAGCGGGCTAATGAAGATTAGAGATCGTTTTGCTATCCGATTAGTAGATATGTTTGACCTAGAGCCGAGTATGGAGTATCATTAGCCTTGCGTGTACTAGATTAAGTTGATTGCTGTGTCAAATGAATGTGTTTAAATACCTAAACTTGCAAACAAAAACAAATCTTCGCAAATTATCTTTCTGGTTTGTATTGGGCTTGCAGCCATAGGGTTTGTGGTGCCATAAACCCTGTAGTGTAACCCAGTCTACAATGGGAATGGGGCAACGGCAGGGTGAAAAACTTAAAATGTGGGATTTGGGGTGCCATAAGCATTGCTTTATGTATTATTTACACAACGTTTCTCAAACCTTTTACCCTTCGGAATCCTTTACAGCTCTAAAAAAAAGTTGTGGAGTTCCAATAAGATTTTCTATTGATGTTTACCGCAATTGAATTTAAAACTTTGAGAGACTGTTTTTAAATATATATTTATTAATTTAATGTTGGGGTAAGGTGTCAGACTTCTATGCTGGCGGCCGGGGTTCGATCCTCGGTACCGGCAAAGATTTATCTGATTGCCAAACCCTTCCTTCACCTCTGGCAAGACATCTTGTGAATGTGGGGAATGCCAGGCCACCACCGTGGTTCGGATTCCACGTTAAACTGTAGGTCCTTCATTTCATCTCACAATCACCCTACCATCACACATTAGCGTAAGTGCGTATAACCCGAACGGGTAGTAAGACGCGGTGCTAATAATAATAATAATTTAATGTTAATCATTGATAGCTTAATAAATAAATAAAATCATTATTTTAAAATATATATCTTGTTTTTTAAAGGAAAATAATAGCATCAATAATTGTTAAATATTTTGTCAAATAGCTTTAATAAATGGCTAAATAAAAACCCACGATCATCTCATATCGGCTGCAAACTCCACACTGCTACCCAACTGACGGTCAGTACAGGCATTGACAGTAGATGTTAATCCTCTGGTTGTTGTTGGGCAATCACGTTGAAGTTGATTGTGATTTGTTCCTGACCTCTTAATTCGCTCACAGACAGCGTTGCCAAATCATCCCATGGTTAGAGAAAGCCCTGCGTGGATGACCAATATGGCATCCGCAAGACCTCAATCTGTAACCGCATCCATCCTCGAACTTAACTGGAGCTCCGTAACCGCGTTATGGCAAACAGTCACCACGCCAGCTTATTTATAATAGAATAATTTAAATGTTGATGTAATCCATAAAAATAATCATAATTTTAATTCAAGTATTACAGCGCACATGGGAAATATTAGAAATAAACATGTTTTAATGTAATTATTTCGCATAACATTAATTCCACGGAAAATGCGCACAAATTCCAGGCAAAATATATATTATTTGATGCCACATTCTCCCCCCCCCTTTTTTTTTTGCTGGTTAGTTTTTCAAAGCTTTTATTAAAAAAAGTCATATTAAAATGATTTGTTTGTAACTCCAACCTCCATTGGGAGGACGGCGGTGGTTTGCTTCATGTGATTTAGCCCTGTGATATTTCTCTCTCCTCTCCAAGCTAATGGATATACATGTACGCTAATGTGAGTACATATCCTCTTAATTACCCTCTTCAAACCTTCCACGTTGATTAATCCTTGTGTTAAAACATGCAAATTACCATATGAGTAGGATAAATTGTTTGCATAGTCGAAGACTTGAAGGCGTCACTCTCGTAATATAGGCTACTGAGGAGGTTGGGGTTTCGAAACCTGGCCTGTTATACCAAGACTTCTATTTACTAAAAAGTTGTTTTTAGCATCGCATCTTACTACCCGTTTGGGCTGTACGCATATGTAGCCTACTAATTACTATAAAGTGTTATGGATTAGGAATGTTGAATTTAAAAAGCGTACCCGCATTTGCGTTGAGAGAGAGTAGAAAACCATTTAAAAAAAATTACCCTCAGTACACCCGTCTGGGATCAAACCCCGATCTCCACGTCATCGTCACTCTATTGCAAGAGTTACGTCTTGGACCATGCGACCACCGAAGTGAGTTATTAAGTAGCTATTTGCACAATTGCCGGTACATTGCTTATATATTCTGCCTACCGCATCTCTACCTCATTTATTGTAAACATGCCGATAGCCTGAACTTTAAGTAAGACGTGGTGTACAAAACAACTAAGCATGATCTGCACTGATGGACGCGCAGACTAAATGTCAACTCAGCAAGTCTGGTGGTGGTAGCCTGGAAATTGGGGCTCGATTCTGTAAAGTTATTTGCCACCTTACCATCTATTTCCCTATATTAATCTAATTTTTGTAAATAGTTTACAATTTATTTTCGTTTGAAATTATGCACTTAAAAGTTCGGCCGTAGCTTAACACGCTGTGTTGAGGGGCGTGACAAATAATACTATTTACATCCATTCAAAAAAATAAAAGGATGGAAGTAAGAACGTCTAACATTGTTTTAAATAATTTAAATAAGGAATTTTGACCTAAGGAAGAATACTTACCTTTTATTAATTATTAATTATCCTTCAAAGAAGTTTGTTGACTCTTCTTTATTTACTTTCAATGTCGGCCATGATCTATTTCAACGCATGCGCAGATCTATCAAACAAGTGATTGTAAAACAAGTAAGAAAAGAAAAAGAAGTGATGTAAATACCTCCAAACTAGCGCGCATTTCATATTCATTGACACATATTTCAATCTTTATATTAAATTTGCATTTTATTTTATATTCATCTCTTAGTCCATAACCAACATTTTGTCTTTTGTTTTAATATATTAGTTTTCTCTTTGGACTTGGAAGAAATTAGAACGTTTTTAAATTTGATTCTTGGAACACTTTCTGAAGAAGATTAGGGTCCTCTTCCTCGGTGTTATTTTAACATGGAGCAAAATCTGTGTAGCTACTAGCTGAATTTATTTTTAAAGTTTAACAATGGCTTGAAAGTAAAGTGCAAATACACAGATGGAAAGCTAAGTATATGGCAAGAACTAGGGATTGTTTATTCCGTTAAATTGTGGTTGAGGGGGAATTAGTAAAAGGAAACAAATTTCAGAAATTCGTGCTGTTTCAACATGGACGGATTCATTGGTGAGATCAAGCCAAATCTTCAAATTTCAATTTATATTTTCTCTTTTATCAAGAAACCAGAATTTATGTAAAAACTTTCAGAAAACACTAAATATATTCAGATTCTTTATCTATTCCAGAGAATTAATTAATATCTTATATTATGTCTAAATATTAATTATATTGATTTTTTTTCTTCTCTTTATTTAACAATACTACTGTTTCTTGTCTTACTCAAAACTATAATTATATATTATATAAGTTCAGCCTATATTATCTTTCTTTTACTCTAGTATTATATGTTCTTAACTCTCCTAAATTCAACAATGTTCAGAGATTGTTATTTTAAGTGATAAATTTTTGTTCAAGAATATAGGTAGTACCATATATTTTATTTTTATTTTGTCGGATTAGAATTATACTTATGAATTCCATAAGTAGGATTGGGATGTGGTAAAAATGGAAACAATAATAAACCCACAAAACTTTCAATAAATTGTATTTTTTCTATATATTTTTATTGTAATCTAAATTAATACATTTTTATTTCAACAATCCATTTTATTTAGATTGTTCATGTTTTATTTTAAGTATTCTTTCAACTCTTGTAGATATTTACAGTACGCCATTGTTGGTATTGTAATTATCATTAACATTGTAATATCCGGAAAAAAATAATTCTCGAGCACACCCAGTGTTCTCGAGTATTAAGAGTCATCGTGCTTCCGTCAAAGTTAGCCGAGGTAAAGGTTTATTATTATTATTATTATTATTATTATTATTATTATTTTCTCCTATATCCTAGGAGTGGTGCCCAACAAATACACAATTTTATTCATCTTGACGTTATGTAAACATATTTGAAAGACACAGAAACTATACTATATAATACTATTATATATATATTTTTCTCTCTCTTTTTTCACAATTACCAGTAGGCTATACTAAGGGTTTTTACAAGATTTAATTTCCACTCTTCCTTCACGTAAATTCGAATATATTTCCTCAAAATTATACCTTCCTTATCCCTACCCAGCTATTTAAATCAAATGCATAAGTATTAAGACGTGGTAAACACCCCACCCCCCTCATTCCCCCCCAAAAAAGGAACACACAAATAAATAGTATAGTGCAAATATTTCTAGCTAGTCCCATACGCTTATATCCCCCACTTCCGTAAAACTCCAGTAAAATCAATAGCTATAAGTTCTTGTTCAACCTCTCCTTTCAAAGATATTTCTGTCCTAATTTAGTTTCTGTGAACTTGGAGGAATATTGCTACCGTTCAGCGCGTTAATTACTCGTGCTCCAACGAAGCAAATGAGATAGACCTTCATAACGTGTAGGAATGGTAGCCTTGAATCAAGGGGAAATAAAAGAAGCGAGGAGCAGAGAAGTATATCAAATTAAGTTTTTACCAGACCTTAACAGTAACAATAAATAAATGTTACTTTCTTGATTTTGTTTTCACTTTAGTGTCTAAGCTGCACTTTCTAAACATATTTTTCAATATTACTCTCAAAGCTAGGACAATACGCTTAATCATGCACACCAAGCCCTAACGCCTAGAATCTTTTTTCAAAAGTTGGCACAATGCTTAGCTTGCTTCACATGAGCAGCATGACGGGTGTAAAATACCGATCTCATTGGCCAATTACTAGTGGGCGAGCGGAAAGGAATGTGTTGCAACCCCCTAGACATTGGGCAAGGTCATTAGAGCTTCCCTGGCTTGCCTTGTGTTTTTCAAGTAGCAGGCCCTGGATTCCTATTGTGTTAAATAGAGCCTTTTGGAAGAAGAACTACTTAAAATACAGTATTCTTGGAATATGAGTCAATATTATATTAGTTTTAAAATTAATAATTAATTACATGTATATTTATTGACAATTTAAACATTAATATTTACATAGTTAGCACAGACAACATTGAATTAAAGAAAAGCTAGTCCATATCATTATGGGTATGCGGCGTAGGACTAGCATACCCGAGAATAGACCTTTGATCGAGAGCTAACTGCTAATCACGCGCTCGCTCACATGTCAGTCTGGCCAAACCTTTAAGTGCGTGGGTTTGTTTGGAGGAGGTGGTACATAGAATATACTACCTATAACTATACATACTGCCATAACATAGTTTGTTTGGAGGAGGTGTACATAGAATATACTACCTATAACTATACATACTGCCATAACATAGTTTGTTGGAGGAGTGGTACATAGAATATACTACCTATAACTATACATACTGCCATAACATAGTTTGTTGGAGGAGGTGGTACATAGAATATACTACCTATAACTATACATACTGCCATAACATAGTTTGTTGGAGGAGGTGGTACATAGAATATACTACCTATAACTATACATACTGCCATAACATAGTTTGTTGGAGGAGGTGGTACATAGAATATACTACCTATAACTATATATACTGCCATAACATAGTTTGTTTGGAGGAGGTGGTACATAGAATATACTACCTATAACTATACATACTGCCATAACATAGTTTGTTGGAGGAGGTGGTACATAGAATATACTACCTATAACTATACATACTGCCATAACATAGTTTGTTTGGAGGAGGTGGTACATAGAATATACTACCTATAACTATACATACTGCCATAACATAGTTTGTTGGAGGAGGTGTTACATAGAATATACTACCTATAACTATACATACTGCCATAACATAGTTTGTTGGAGGAGGTGGTACATAGAATATACTACCTATAACTATATAAACTGCCATATCATAGTTTGTTGGATGAGGGCTGTTTACAAATACTTAGACCAATATTAAAATTATTCTAATTATATTTTGTATCATATACTGAAAATTAAATACAAAATAATAATTCCAATTAAAGTAGAGATTAACATTTTTCAATCGTTAAATCCCAGGGTAAAGAGATGCAAGTTATTCGCTTAGGGTTTTATTATAATATTGAAGTACTAACATAACAAATCAACAGCCGACCTTATGTTAGGGACACACTCAACCGGCAAGCACTGTACTCGCTCGATATGTGAGTGTGAGAAGTTAACTGTAATCACTGTTATTATTTTATAGGTACTCATTTAAATAGCTGAACATTTACCATAATGCTCCTCCTTACAATGTTGTTCCATGCTAATTTTCGATTAAATTTTCATCTGTTTCTTTAGCAATAAATCAAAATTTACATTAAGAAAATATGTATTATAACAGTGGTTCTCGAACTTCTTAGTCGCGCGTGGATCCCTTGATGTAGGATAAATGACAAAAAAAATATAGTCATAAATTTATATAGTGTGTTATAGCGATAAATTGTTCATAGTATATTTCTAATGTAAAATAATTATAATAAAAATGAAAATAAAATAAATGTAGGTATTATATTTGTACATCTTTAGACATAATAATTCTTTTAAATAAATGTAAAAAAGAAACACAATAAAAATGAAAAGAAAATACATTATGTATTATATTTGTACATCTATAATTACTGATAATTTACGTAAATAATATAACTGCTTATGTGACTTTACAATATCATTTAAATCTCTAGAAATTTCAGTGACCATCTCCTTAAATCTCATTTCACACTAAGACAATTTCACTAAACATTTTTTCATACCAAAAATAGCATAAAAGGTTTGCTCGTCCAAATAAATTGTGGGATAAGGCAACCAATGTTCAATGCTTTTTCTGAAAGTAATTTGTGCTGGCCGACGAGCAAATTATTATAAAAGTGTATTTCCAAACTCTCCTCTTCAAGATTTAGGCACTTTCAACCTCACTTTCTCGCCGGGATTTAATATGGGAAGGCATCTCCAGTTTGTTTAGAAGATAGCATCAATTTACCCTATTTATAGCATTTTTATAATATCTAATAAATATATAAAGTTAAGTCACGGATCCCCCGGACGATCTCGTGGACACCTGGGGGTCCGTGGACCACATTTTGAGAACCACTGTACTATACATACACAACTTTCTTAGTGGATAGTTCACGTTTGATAACTTTCAACATTGATTAAGTCGATGCTTCAGTAGTTAATGAAGATTCATTCTTTTTTAATACCTTTTATTAAGGTATAATTAATATATATAGTCCAGTTTTCATAGGAAGAATCTTTAGAAAATACAAACATATTCTTTATGCGCCTAACATTGATAACATTTTTCTTTATTGCTCGTGCTAATTTATAGGTATTAATAATATGTCAAAAGTGACACCTTAAAATCAAATTATTTGACGTATAAATAGGTAAACTAAGATGTATGTTTTTTATTATTATAATTTTTTACCGCAGTGTTTTATTACCCGTTCGACCTTGATGCATATGTATTAATTAGGCTGGTGGACCAAGGATGAGGAAGATTGATTCTAGAGAAAGTGAACCGGGATTCATGTGGAGGTAGATTGGAAAACACCATAAACTCACTAGACTGGAATTCGAACCACCATCTCCTTTTCATCGACAGTCAAGTTTATTGTGAGAGTGACGCCTTAGACAATACGGACACCAAGCAGGTTGTATTCAGTAACTTTTCTAGCTGTCAGATAACCCTTCCTAAGAAAATTGGACTCTAATTAATATCAATCATTGGATGTTACGTTTTATTCTTACAAGCTCAACACACTTGAACATTTATTTGGGCTATTTATTTTCTCCCAGGCAAACTTTGTCTTTTCTTAGGGACTTTTTTGGTGCTATCTGGCCGGAGACCCGCAAATTTACACCAATTATAAAATATAAAATGGGTGAATTTTTAAAGAAAATATACCTTCATTTGCTTTGGGGGGGGGGGGGGGGGGGGAGGGAGTAACTCATATCAGTAAAACCCAGCCGGGATTCTAACCCCGACCTATTCTTTACCGGTGAAACAGTCTTGATGAGACTGACTCTTTTATTCGCGTGAAAACCGGTGTGGTTTTAAATATTATTATACCTGAATTACAGGGCCTTAACCGAAGAGTTTGGGTGGATACGGGGGAATGTTCTGGGGGCTTATCCATCCCTCCCTCCCACTCGAATGTATTATTAATAATGCATTTTTCTTTATTTCTTCAATGCCTAGGCTAGAAGCTTATTTTGGAGTTTTTATCAAATGGATTACATATTTATACAACCACAATTATCTTTTAAGTAGCTCTAACATTCTTCTAGAGGAATTTAATAAAAAAGGTATTACTTGGCATTTCCCGCTCCCTTCCCATAATACATTTCTAGCTTTAGACCTATCATTTTTGAACAAACTTCGCCGGGGACACTCATAGTCTGGTAACTCTATGTGATAACGTATAGGTTGGCAGCGTTGGGTACCACACTGGCGGCGTGTGTTGGCAACAGGCGCTGGCGGGCCAGACAACAGTCGATTGGCTCGAGTCGAGTCAGCTCAGTTGAGCGGGATTGGTCGCTAAGGAATGTCCTCGTCCGTGGATCCTTGTACACGGTGTTTTCTTCTAACGGCTTCAAGCATGTGCTAAAGCCAAAAACAACCTTTAAAAAAAAATCAGAGCTGGTCCTGGAGACGACGATGAGTGTGGTCGAAAAAAGGCGTCGTGGCGTGTGCCGTAATTTCGACGAGTATTTTGAGACAGTTCGAATATCGGTCAAACGATGCCCGGGAAAGTGAAGTGGTAGTGTTTTTTTTGTTGTTTGTTTTTTCTCGCCCGTGATGCTTATTAGACATTTAAGGTTGACGCTGACAGCCGGAAACCAGCGTCATTTTCATTGATTGCGTGGGAGTGAGAGAGAGAGACGGCGGGACGGGTGAGTCAGTCATGTTTCCGCGGAAGTGGTGATACAACCGCACGTGTTGGCGGTGTTCATCAGTGTTAATTTTATATGCGGCCTACACGTCACGTGAAAGTGTGTTTTGTAAAATCTCTCGTGTGTATTACCAAGGGTTTGGGAGGGGAAGGGAGGTGTTATAGACTCCACTATGTCTATAAGAGTGAGTGGTGTCTATATGGTTTCCTCGACGCAGGTTGAAAAGTCTGAGAAGAATGCCGTCAATAATTGTGGTGCAGGTGTTGGGATTGGGGGTAACAATAACAACGGGAGCGGTGGTATGGTGGCCGTGGTGAAGCCTACGGCGGTGGCGATAGTGGCGCCGCAGAGGACAACAGTTTGGATTACCTCAACTTTGAGGAGAAGCGCCAGTTGATCGCCTCTTCTCTCTCCTTGTCGGATTTTCTGCACCACGGGCCTGTCCCAACCGCTACCAAGGGGTTGCAGCCACCAAGGTCATTGTCGGTGAGTTCCTCTACACTATATTCACCCCCCCCCCCCCCTCTCTCTCTCTCTCTCTCTCACGGCACGTGTGCATTCTCTCACGTGGCATTGAAGTGATCTTCGCACATCCCTTTCGTGTAAATATAGTGAAACCTCCCACCTCCCTTAGCGGACACCGCGGATTCTTCTTTTATAACGGATGGTTTAAATTTCCCGGGGGAAATAAAATTGGCTCTTAAGTTGAAACAACTTCCCAATAACAAATTTTCTCAATAACGGACGTGGATACTCCTAGCGACGCATATTTATAAATATAACATAAATCTTTAAAAGGCTGACAAAATAAAAGCACCATCAATAAAAAGTATTTTACTGTAGGAATGCCAGGAATGCCCTTGTCTCGCGTGGAAGGAAAGTTTTCTCAAATATACTTCATTCACGTTAGGCATTACTCTCTTAAAGGTCTTTTTTCCTACCAATATTTATACTATATAATAGATTTCTGGTAGGGAAAAAGGCCTTTCAGAAAACAGTTCCTACGCTGAACAGACTTTAGATTACGTACTACGGTACTTCAAGGTCGTGCCTCCTCTCTCCTTCGTATAGTCTTCAAGGGGGCTGTTCCATCTGTGCCCCTGCACACATGTAAACAGTAGAGAAGGCCCGGCCTACTGTTCACATTTAATTTTATTTGCATATTCTGTGTATAATGCAATTCTACTGTAAGCTACGTACAATATTTATTCACTTGTCATAATTATCCTGCATACAACATTGCACAATATACTAATTAGATTGTTGTAATTAATATCTACAGTATGTAAGTTGCATTATGATTTAAAATAAATGCATAATTTTTTCGAAATAACGGGACACTTTATAGTAACTGATATTTCTTTGATCTGGGAAGGTGTCTACTACTTTTACACCCAAAGTTGCTTCGGACTTACCAGTCCTGCTTGTAATAATATTGTCTGAGAGGACCTTAGCTCCATTGGTGATGCGCTTGCCCAGTTAAAATTCCCGGGTTTAATTCCAGCCAGGACATAAAGATGCATCGGGTGACATTAGGGGTTTCCCCTCGATTATTATTTGATGGCTGCGAAACTTGAATGTTATCTATATAAAAAAAATCAAATTAGTTAGTTTGTAAGTCGTGTGCCTATAAAACTAGGTGGTTCACAAATTGCGTGTTTAATACCCCTAGTAAAACAAATGGGACTATTATACTTTATATGTTACTGCGAATTTTAATTAATTTATATGAAGTAGCTAACTACTGTTGCTCCAAACATTTATTATTTTGAATTGTGTTCTTTTTATACCATATATAAATAAAAGTACATTGACATGGAGTAACTATATATTTTAAGTAACAACTTAAAAATTGACACCATCTGTCAAAACTGAAATCAGCAGATTACGTGACGTACATTCCACTACATTAACGTTGATCCAGTAATGTTTCGACGCATCTTATTTTGAACAAACAATACATAATGACTTTATCAACGTAAATTTTACCCGCTTGTATTTAATTATTTATCTGAGCATGACTACCTTGTGATAAAAAAATAATTACGCTATTTATTAAATTGAATGATTTTTAAAAAAAAAGTCAGACTAATCATTAGCCGAACACTAGTTATTGTAGTTAACTAATTCATCTTCATTTTAAATATAAATTAAGAAATTAAATAATAGACATAATATTTTGGCTCTGATACACATAAGACAATACAATTTTATATATTATTTCATTAGTATGTCCCTAATATTTTTTTAAATACTGAACTCAATATAAACTCCGTATTTTTAACCAAAAGTACCCGGTACCTCATCCTAATAATAGGTGGACCTCTGTTGAACTTAGCTGTCTTTACCAGAGCTCGCATGTGTGTGAGATTACTCCCCAAGACCTGACATTTATTGTTAATGCTGTGAAATAAGTTTGAGGCACGTTAATTGAATCAAAACATAACAAGAATTGAAGATTCAAATAATTAATTAATCTAGTTTGTTAAAATAACATTAATATTTTGTTGAACAAATGAAACCCATTCAACAGATAAATTGTTGTTCATTACCCTAATTTTTTTCCGTCCCACTGCCCCGATTTTATTTTCGAGAATATCTATGGTTGCTAAATGTTAATGGTTTGATACAATATTTTATCAAGAAAACAACCCCAATCTGTGTAGATACGTCCAAGGGCCATAGGGAGCTTCTGGTTTGTTGGGGGGAGTGGTT
>JBCFYV010011164.1:58953943-59007582 GCA_039000515.1 Timema cristinae
ATATTTGGTATTTGGAGTTTTATATACTTTCTCCATTCTTTCCCACCATCAATTTTTTCACTCTGTGCTATTCTTCTAGCTGTTAGCATTTTAATTGCTTTGTCAGGGTAAGGTTGAGAAAGGTATATTTGGAAGAAAACGCACACACGTTTGCGTGGATGTATAGTGGAAAACCACCGAGAAAAGACTCCAAGAACCCTAAGCTTGAACTCCGAACTCCTTGTCACCAGGTAACCAGATTAAATGAGCCTGAGCTTGCTTACCAACCAATGCGGGCATTTTCTTTCTCCGTTTAATGAGGTAATCTAGACCACAAGTTATTAAATTGGGGGTCGCGGCAAATATTGACAAACAAGAGTAAATTAAATATTTTCTTATATAAATATTGGCATTAAAATACACTAAAACATTTAATTCCGTTTAAGATTTGTTTATTGCAGAATCAAACGTGGTTTGGCATGATTACACGAACACAATATAATAATAATAATTTATAAAACTGAATTTAATATTAATAGTTCTGAGCTAAACACAGTCTTACAATATGCAGTCAACTTTATCAAAAGTCGTACTATTAAAAGTCACTTCTTTGCAAATCCATGCAGAGATTTAGCTTGTGACTATGACAAACTTATATTGCATACAGAAGTTAGGTGGCTGTCAAGAGGAAGAACTTTGAGACGACTAGTAATCTATAAGATGATGTGATGTAATGCAATAGTCTGAAAACATTTCGATTTAGTGGATCTTTTTGACAACAATACTTGGCTCTATGAACTATCTTATGTCAGATGTAAGTTACTCGAGCTGCACAACCAACATAATGTGTCTTGAAGGAGAGAACACAAACATATTTATTTCTCCTAGTCAAGTCCAAGCGTTTATGAAAAAGATAATCATATGGAAGACAAAGGTAGAAAATAGTTCATTTGAAATGTTTTTTTGTATAATAACGATTTTATTACTGAAGATAATTTGAGCAACGGTACTAGGTCTTGTAATAAGATCATAATTGATCATTTGTGGTGATTGGAAGAATAATTCAGGAGATATTTTTAAACAGATTTCAATACTGTCTATTTTAAGTGGGCACAGAACGCTTTCAGCACACTTATAGAAGATATTATTTCAATTGAAAAATGACACCTGGACACGGAATCGAACCAGTGACCTTTGGCTTAGTACGTCAATGCTCTAACCACTCCTCTACCCATGAGTTGTATAGTGCCCATCACTCATGTTTTAAGGCATAGTTTGTGATGAACATGTGGAAATCGTCCGTTACACATGAGTGATCAGCTCCGTGGTTAGAGCATTTGTGTACTAAGGCAAAGGTCCCAGATTTGATTCTCGTGTCCAGGTACAATTTTTTTTCAATCTATAGAATATAATATTTAGTTGCAGCCATAACGGCAACAAACAAATATAATAGCTGGGCTATTTACTCCATCAACATATATGAGGTACAGCATCTCTCATTTTGCAGAGCTGTCGAATGATTCAAATCTTTAACGTGAATATTCAAAGCAAATGTTGAACGTCTTTTGGCTAAGCAATAAGGTCGAATACCCAGTATGAACTCTCTGAATAAGCACTCTCGGTTCTCCGACTATTTGCAACAGCATATTTATGTGCGTTAGCTTTTTCAACATGAATTGTAATAAAAACGAAATAACGTTCTAGACTAAAGGATGTGGAAATTGTCATTGAGACCTTAACCATTTACTATTAAGCCAAAACTGAATTTGTTGTGTCAAAATAAGCAATCTCATCCATATTATTACGTTTTTGTGCATATAACTCATATATTTTTCAAGAGTTACTACCTTTTCTAATTTTCTTAATTTTATATGCATACATACAGTTTGTATGTAACAAAAATGTAATTAATTATATTAAATATAACTGCATGCATGTATTTTATTGCAATGCATATATTAATTATCTCTATTTTTCTTTTAATATAACAGCTCAAAAACAAACATTGGGTAGATAATTAAAATAAATGCCTGTGGCCGCTAATAATTTTGTCTTATGCAAAAGGGTTGCGATTTAAAAATATATGTAAGAACCTTTTTCTAGACTAAGCTTTTCATTCCTGGACCTTGGATTAAACATCCAATAGCCCATGTGTAGAACAGACAAATTAAAAAAGAGCAAAAAATGGATCACAGTCAGAGATTCCCTTGTGTTAGCTTCAAAGCCTGCCTCCGCCCTTTGAGAACCAAAGCGGCGCTTTTGATGTTAATTCTCGGTAGACATTGTGTTTAACAGAGTGATCTGGGGGAATAGGATGCTTCCAGGGAGGTGAGAGGTCATCAGGGAAATCTATCAATTTGTATGTGAAACTATAATTATATTAAAATCTTAATATTATTAATTTCATACACTTATTATAGAACTAGCAGAAGTACCCGTGCAACGCTTTTCTTTGCTTCAAAGAGATAGAAAAAACTCTCATTTCATTTATTCTGGCCCAGTTTCGAGTTTCACAGGTTTGTACACAGGGGTACTAAAATTTAAATTTCATCCCTCTGCGTACAGTAGATATTGCTAAATGCTCATGACAGACACACACAAACTCTTAATTTTATTAATATAAATATAACTTTAATTTTCGAGGAAATGTTTAATATAATTTTTTTATCAAGTTTTATGATCTTCTAAAGTCGCTACCTGCTATACTTTGATTATTTTAAAATGAATTTATTTACATGCAATTTTAGTACTAAAATTATGTATGCGATTTATACGTAGGCCTAAATTTAATATAACTACATTTCCAATTTTTCTTGTTAGAGAAAAGGCATGAAAATGTAAAATAATGATGAACTTTAGGGTAAGGAAAGTGGGGTGTTGGTGACTAAACTAATACTGTACTTGGTTTGTACTGCATCTTACGAAATCAAACATGGACACATTGTCCGGTTGTACTGGGCATCAGACTCGACCCTAGAAGAAGAGATGAAAACTTTCTGTTGCCGCTCTTCCTCTTACACTCCGTGGGCACGTTGTCGCGAGGGTTGAAATAGTAGTCCTAGAGTTGTAATTGAGTTTTATTGTAAACTTTAGTACAAAATGTGATGTAATCAGCTATACTAATTGTTTATGTCTAAAAGCGTCACTAGCCTAATTTTTGTTTTGTTTAGATCCAAAACACTGATGTGTAGCTATATATAAATTGATCTGATAATGAATACAACTTTATCATAATATTACGGACTGTTTTGCATTAGACTGGCTGACTCAGGCTTACCACATCACAAAGAACCACGTTTCTGTTATGTAACATTGATATTACCTTAATTACACCGCACTGGTAAATTTTCACCCTAAAAAACGTTACTCGTTGGCGACTTGCGGTCTACTAAGTATGTTCAAGGGGCCGGGTTGGGTGGAGGAGACACTTAGATCCTATAATACACCGTGTTTCCTAATTAATGTACGAAACTCAGAGGTAGTAGTGGTGTATTGATGTGAGCACCTGGACCCCCAAAAGGTGAGAGAAGCCACAGGGGCAGGTCAGCAACAAGCATCCCCGACTGTGCTCTCAACACGTGCCCGGACCTGACTCATGGATTTCTTCTTCACTGACGTATGAAATGTGATGTAGTCAGCGCAGAAGACTTGGTCGCACGTGTTCTAGCGGCTTGTGAGACGGTGCCAGGATTCAGGCGAACCTTGAATGTGCTGGACACAATTTCGAACAACTGTTGTAATCATTATGTGCTGCTGTAATAAAAGGTTGTGTGCATGTGGTTCAGATATTTCACAAAACATTCCTTGTTAACTACACATGTAACAGGGTGTCAATACCACGAGCCTCTCGTGTTTCGCTGTGATTACTGACATATGCCCCTGTGACTTTTCTCAAGTGTTTTGGGGGGAAGTAAGGGTTTCTGCCACCATTGCTTACATCAATACACTATTTGTGTATCCCCCTACTAACTCTTAGTTTCGCGCATCAATTACGAAACGTGGCCTTCACAAATACATCAAATATCGTGTTGGACGATTGGCTGGGTGAAGGGGGAAATTTGTTGGCAAATACTAGATCCAAACAAATAATAATCTGTTAAATTCTTTGATCATTGATTCCAAGAAGAAAGGAATCTATATAAGGCTTTGATTATAATATTGAAGCATTGACATATCTGGTCTACAACAAACTCAATGTCATTGACGCATTCAATCATCAAGCGCTGTTGTATATCCATCAGGGTGAAAAGAGAACGCGAATCGCTGATATTCCTTTATTGTAACTTATTTGATAATATTTTCAATACGACCTTAGAAAAATTAAACTTCCGGGCTCTCTCTATTGCAAATTGAGCCATTTAAATAGCTCGATTTTTTTTTTAATCTTCCAAAACTGAAATTTCCAGTAAATTTCTCGTGGAAAGTTTTTTTTCGTCTCACATCTATACCTAGAAACGCCCGAAGATGGAATTCCCGCCCACGACGCATGCGTATGGTGCCCGCTGTACACAACGGCATTAAGTTGAGGCTATTTTCGAGTTATTCTGATGTCGTAAAAGATAAAGCAACCGCGTTCCATTGAGTACCTTTTGCCTTTGAATGACGACGCACCCTCAAGCGGGGTAGCAGAGGTCATTGATCCCACGCGCGTCGCGGTGGCCTACCCTCTTTCTCGGGCGTCGTCGCCATGGAGACGAGAGGAGGGCTCAGCACGACCCGCGTGTCGGAGGATGCCAGTGTTGCCACAACATAGAAAATACAACAAATAGGAAAGGTTGGATGAACTTTTGTAGGTGTATGTTTATAACCGTTTTAAATGTGCGGTCAGTCTTTTTATAATATTTCTTCTTCTTCAGAAAATGACTGATCATGAGGATATATATATGGACCTGTTGGCATACTTTGATGCAAGATAGGATCGAATAAATATAATAAACAACTGTTATATTCACGTTAATTAATTTAGCATATACTATCTTAAACGGTTTATTTCACGGTTAGGGTCAATAAAAAGTGTTGACCGCATTAACCCTTATTCCAAGATGAGGATGGTTGCTTGGAAGAAATACATACGCACTAGGTTGAGAGGGGAGTTGGTAAACACACAGTTAAAATCACACGTTAAAAACCATCCTCAGTGAACCGGGCCGTAATACGAACCCTGTCCTCCCCATCAAGTGACCCAGTGTAAAACAATTCGTTGTGCAAGACTGCTCGGCCAAAGCTGTGGGTAAAACACACAGGTTTTTCTGTCTTGAGTTTAAATATTTGTAAGACTTATTTGAATTTGAAATACTTATTTTATTATTTAAGACTGTGGAACATCTCCAAATTCCCGGTATTATTTTGATTCATTTTAAGTATAAAAGAGTCACTAGAGAGTAGGTCAATGCCAATCTGTCACTCACTGACAATAAGTTGATTTCAATGAGTCATTCGAAGGAAAAAAAGAATCAACATCAATCAATCAAAGAGTCAGTGTCAGTCAGTCGAAGCCGACATTAATACACACCGCAGAAGTAGTCGTTTCGTTTCATTCAATAACTTCTTACGCTTTGGAAGTTGAATTACGCTTATGTTGATTATTCACGAGAAAGCGCAATGGCAACCAGTAGAAATGCGAAACTCGTCAACATCGCTTGGTTAGATATTTTTTAAAGGACTGAATTGAAATACCAGAACAATTACCTTCGTGTAACATTCTCCGGGGTTTGGATTATGTATAAAATATTATCGAGTTTTTTTAACTGGTCCTAGTTTATTTTTTATAAATCTATAATATACAGAATTTGTATAACTTACTTTTTATTACATTATTAATGACTATATTATATTCATCCGTCCTCAATGTTGATTTAACATTACGCCACTGGCAAGATCAGGTGAGTTGGAGTGTCAAGATTGTTGAGACGTTGACCAAAACCACTCTCCTTAATCTGAATACATAGATTGTCATTAAATAAATCCTGTGTTAACACATATTGATTAAAATAATAATAATAATAATAATGCTCCGTAAAAAGCAAGAGGGTTTTTTGAGCGATCTGGAGCTCAAATAAAAGTGCTACCCCTTGAACTTATAATCCCACTTATATTTTAGACAAGTGCTTGTATTAGGCTGAGTATTAATGTATTTACTTATAATTTGTCGCATGGTCTAAAGCGTCATCATCGCATATAGACTAAACTGCCGGAGACAGGGAGGTCAATTTCATCTGTCAATCGATTTTTGTTGGTTTGATTGCTGCCATTGCTATGAAACCACTTTCACACAAATGCACACATAATACAAGTGCCACGATCATTTTTATTGCTTCATGAGCCAAAGCATTTTATTTTTTTACAACCAACCAGAACCTTAACAAATCGGAGGAAATGAAAAATTGGTTCATAAATATTACCTCACCTGAAACCTCGTGCCTCATAGTTTGAGAAACTTTAATGCAACGCGTCACTCTAGTGTTGAACTGGGCTGCTGACGACGGGGAGATCAGGAATCGACACCCGGTCGGGTATAATGAGGGTGGTTTTTATTAAATGATTTCTCGCACCTGGCATATAATATACTCTCACATTGTTTTGAAATTGCACAGTTACTATTTAAGATACCTAGACTTGAAGGAAGATTGGACCTGTACATTATATGGTGGTGTTCATGTACCAGGTCTATTTGTATGTCTTCACCTCCAGACATCTGTTCTGCAGCTACTAAAACAAATGAAGTCAATTTGAACTTCTGATGGATTCGCGCGCACACACACACTCACACACACATATGAGTATATAGCATGCGCTTTTTAATTCTTTGGTTCAACACAGGTGCTATTTAACGACTTAATATTTAGAACCTAGAATCCGTTATTTAGTATGTCTCTACATATAAATAATTCTCCACTTATGAGTTTTTCTATTATTATTATTATTATTATTATTATTATCACCGCGTCTTACTACCCATTCGGGTTAAACGCACTTACGCTCATGTTTAATGGTAGGGTGAGTGTGAGATGAAATGGAGGACCTACAGTTTAACGTGGAATCCGAACCACGGTGGAGGCCTGGCATTCCCCACATTCACAAGATGTCTTGTCAGAGGTGAAGGAAGGGTTTGGTAATCAGATAAATCTGTGCCGGGACCGGGATCGAACCCCGGCCGCCAGCACAGAAGTCTGACACCTTACTTTTTCTAGTAAGTTTAGGATGTTTTTTAAACTCATAATGTTTAAAACCGGGGCTCAAATCTCTGACCAGTGTAAGTTTTTTTTATTTATCTTTTTTTTTTCACTAGTGGGGATTGATCATTTCACCATATTCATGTTGGTACATTTCCTTAAATTTCATCCTTTTCATCAGTGACTTATAATTAACTATATTACGTTAATGATAGTCGAAACGAACAGAAAGGCATATTGCACTGACATTTTCTTTGTTTTGGACCTACAGTCTTTTAAACGATGGGGAAAAGGTTGATTATTTTTCAGGTTTTTGGATAAGCCAGGGGATTTCGTGAAGTGCCCTGAATATTTTAAAAACCCAGCAAAATACTTAAAAAGTTTTAATACTATGTTGTACAGTACTCACAAATTTACAAATCATTTTCTTTTTGATATCAGCTCAAGTGTGAACTGATTTATACTCGTAGAGTTATTAAATAAGAGTTAGTTTTAAATAAAATGCACCAAATTTTGTTTGTAGAGGTAACGTAGAAACATAAAGTTTGGAAAATTATCCCCATTTTATCATGTTGGTAATGACCCCCATTCACTTGGATTAAATTTCGCCAAACTATTTATTGCTGCCAACCTTGTATACAAATACGACTTTAGTAATGGTAGTATACATTAAATGCGTTTCTTTAAAATCGAGGCTTTGTTTTATAATTTAAACTTGAATCATATCCTTGCTTATGTGGAGTGACTTTCTTTGCGTGATTGTATCGCTTTGAGATCTTCAAATCGAGCTGTCTCTTATATTTGTAGCCTTCCGCATTCCTCCCAACTCTCACTTTTTTATATCTCATTTGTAAGACAGCACAATTTGCGCCGTTCACTGAATGCAGGGTATGTTGTGAATGAACTGGAGTAGGCCTACACTTTCCAAGAATTAATTCACTACTTTCATGACAGTATATTGGTCCCTAATCTTCTTACAGGGTGAGGTGACCTTTCTGAACCATTTCGGTTACTTTGGTTGGGTATTAATTACTCCAATCTCTTAAGGGGAATTACAGAACAAAAATCGTATATATATTTTGTTTTATGGGGATTTCCCAAATTAATAGGCCAGCTAACCCGCTGGATAACACTTAACTTAGCCAGGTTATAGAGCTCGAACCAAAGGTAAATGTGCGTGTTGTTCTTTATTATACTCGTACCTTGGGATACAGTGTAATCAAGACCAGTGAAACAATTTTACCATTTAACAATATTTAACTATTAACTATTAAACAAATTATTACCTTACAGTTATAAAACTATTAAACTGGCCCCAATCTCGCTGTTCTCGATGGAAAAATACAGAAAACCACACTTTGATAAGATTTCTGGTTCGAGAGTAATCATGCATCTAATTTCTCGATTATTTGGTCATGAAATGAGATAAACATTTTTTTATTTGATGACAGTGAAATTGCGATAACTAGCTTCGGTGACCGCATGGTATAAGTCGCCACTCTCAATAGACTAAATGCTGAAGAAGGGAAGATCTGGACTCGATCCCGGTTGGGTGTACAAGGGGTTGTTTTTCCTAAATAGTTTTCTACTCCACCTCCACGCAAATGGGGGTACACTCTTTCTAAATTCAACTTCCTAAGACATAAATTCAATTAGTAAATGGGCGTATAACCCGAACGTATATTAGGCAAGGACGCAGTGCTAAAAAAATGCTATAATTTTAGTAGATCTTCATTTTAAATTTATTTTTCAATTTTGTTATATTTTTTATAATATTGTAAAACTATTTTACTAGCCTCAATTTCACTGTATTCGTAAACCAACCTGCGGTGTGATGTTTGGTTCGAGCTTTGCAATAATCTAGCTGTAATCCCAAAGGTGGGATTTTAAGAATTAAGGGCATGTTTCAGCAAATGAGCTTCATTTTCACATTTAATTTAATTAAAAATTAATTTTAAATGGCTTTTGAAAGCAAGAAACAATCATCAGTACAATATAATACTCTTTATTAAATAATGTTGAAATATATTATTCAAGTATTTTAAATATCAATATAACTTATTACATAGATAAAATACGTTCTGATAAATTTTATTTTTGCTATTTTCTTTAGATTGAAGCTTTTTTACAGCAGTTTATTTTCCGTAACATTCTAGTTCTCGATAACAGGAAGATCAGTGTTTAGAATCCTCGTCTGGTGTACTGGGGTTTCTCCACTCTCCCTCCACGCAAATACGGGTGTACACTTCCTCTAAATACAACCTTCATCACCCTTAAATAATTATCTTAGCTAGTACAAATGCGTATAACCTGAACAGATAGTAAGACGTGGCGCTAAAAAATCTAATTATATTTATGTGTTAATTTTTTCCCCCCATCTTTAAATTTGAAGATATATCAAGAAATATGGAAAATGTCCTGCTGGCGCTGAAACGACCCGTTATGTCCCCCTCTTCGCTAGATACCGGGTCGACTCTTACTCCTCGTTGAAATCTCCAGAGTCAACATGCAAACACCCATTCATATTTATTACGCAAGACTTTTAACTAAATATTGACTCTAAAGAGTGTTCACGGTTTAAGCAAACCTGTTGATGCCTCGTGATTTATGTTATTCTTTCCTGGTAAATACTTGACGCCCATTGGTTGGATTAGCTAATCTGCGTGTTGGTGTTTTCACTAGTTAAATGTAACTTAAACTTTCTGATTTTGTCATCTCATGGCTTATAAACTAACTTGTTTCAAGAAGAGACACACTACTTAGTCTACCAGCCGTCAGTTCATCGCTCTGAAACGCTACACACCAATTTTACTTATGATTAATTTTTAGGCCTTTATGAGAAATTGAACTCTGAGCCCATAACTCGCAAGACAAACACGCTAATAGTATCAGACAGCATAATCTATATCAATGATTTGGACGAGGACAAAAAGATAGTAGGTTCAGAAGAAATATAAGTTAAAATATATGTTGTACCAACTTTATCTGTACCATTTTTTTTTTATTTGCTCAGTTGGCACACCTAAGTCAAAATGAATTGGATTCTTATTCTTTCTACCTGTTCAGGCTATACGCGCGTGCACTAATTTAGGCCTACTGTGATGTGCTAGGAATGGGGAAGGTAGGTTTTAGAATAAGTGTACCCAAATTTGCGTGGAGGGAGAGTGGAACACCATTTAGGGAAAACCACCCTCAATACACCCCACCGAGATTCTAACCCCGATCTTCCTGTCAGTGGCAGTCTAGTCTATCGCGAGAGTGGTACTTTAAACCATGCGGACACCGAAGCAGGTAATTGAAATATTGAAGTGAATAATAGTCCTCTCCTCACCCTCTAGTTTCTAATTTTTCAACTAACAAGCTTTGTCCTTTGAGTGTGAAACCGACCAGAGTTTCTGCGGGGATACAGACAGCTCCCGACGTTGACATGGAGAGCTCACGTTAGTCATCTCTCTAGCCCTCTTTATTATGTATTAGGGAGTTTAGGGGTCAAATCATTAATTGGGATATTTTGTAATTAAAACAAATGGTACGACACAATTAAACTTACTTTCTCATATTATCTTTTACAAATCTGTTTTCAGTAAACTAATCCTTAAATAAGCTTTCCTTTGAAAAACAAATATATTATTTGGTTTGTCATATTATGAAGCATTCCTCATATATAAAATTTTAAAAAATTGTTATAGATTTTTAAAATATCTATATCTTCAAAAAGCAAGTTGGTATATGGTCATAATTCCACAATTTATTATGACCATATATCTAAATATCCATCAAACAATTTCGGCCGGAGTTTCGATTACAAACGGGCATAATGGCAAGGTCCACCATATTTGAGTTCAGGAGCAGATCAAACGTCAAAATCTATCAGTCACGAGATATATTTGCTCTATTGTAGTAGCTAAAAAAAAATTAGATTACATATTCTGAAGGCCCGTGTACACTATAGAGTAAGGTCTAGGTAGTCTTGTTTCACTCTAGCAAGACTGCTCTAATGATGGATCTAAATTTGCTCTACGTAGAGTGAAGCTAGACTCCTCCTAGAGTAAATATGCTAGATCAATCTATGTTCCGTTTACACTGTAAATCACTCTAAGTCTAGCTCTAGGCTCAATATTTAGCCATGTCACAAGCAAGACTCGTTGCTGCTGTTATAGTTATTTGTTTGTTGAAAAAGACAAAAAAAAACTGCATTCAAAAAAGTGGTTATGGGTAAAAAAAAAATATTTCAAAAAGAGAACAAGAGGGTGCTCATGCAAAGTTACTCAAAGAACTGCTTGCTGAAGATGCGAGTTCATACAATAATTTCATACGTATGTCTTGCCTAGATTTTGAATTTTTACTGGGGTTGATTTCTCCGCAAATAAAAAGACAAGACACACATCTCAGAAAAACTATTTTACCTTCGGAAAGACTAATATTATATTAAAAAGTTGAACCAAATTATTTATTTTTGTTTTAGGTGGTAGGGAACGATTCAAACTAGTCAATTAACTTTAATGTTTCTTCTTTATCACAATTAATTTGACTTTCATCCGACATATTTTCACTCACAGTTTACGCCACAAGTTATCACAAAACTGCTAGAGAACGAGGTGTATTTGGATTGCTAAATAGATTTAGAGCATTCTACGTAGAGTGCCGGGTCCCTGTCTAAACTGCAGGTTTCCTAGACCTTGACAACTCTCGCGATAGCGTAGACTGAGTCTAGCTAGAGCCCTCTGCGGTATGTTTACATTACTAGACTTCAACTAGAGAGCTCTAGATAGAGTAAATCTAGCAAAACAGTCTACAGTGTACACGTACCTTTTGAGTCTGCCAGCACTGGTGGTCACATAGTCTGAGGCGTCAGTCTTGCAATTAATTGGATTGTCGATGACGGGGAGGTCTAAATTTGAATCTTGGCCTGGTGCAACGGAGATGTTTTGTCACATGTGATTTATCTCACTAGTTTAATTATTCCGTCTCCACGCCGATATGGGGCATTACCCCTGAACTTCATTCTTTATCTTTACCCCATAAATTAAGAGCGTGCCTCACAATCACATGCCATTCAACTCTGATTCAGTCGGCTAGAAATTGTAATTTTACACGAACACTATTGCACATGGATCATTTCTGATCAGACATTAAAGGATATAAAGAGCTAATCAATGTTATAATACTGAACATTGTTGAAAATATGTAATGATATTTGGACAAAAACTGCGTTTAAAAGGCCGTTTTTGACCATTTTAAAATGGCTTCACAGCTAAGAATTGTGCGCAAATCTTCATCCTGTCTTATTAGGGACATAGGCCTACTGTAGTTATTAACAAGAAGCTTTGTCTCTTTGTCCTTCACCGGCACCACGTATAATTTCAAGTCATCTTTCAATTATGGATGCATTACACACATTTCTGGCACATCTTGGTCTTTTCTTTTTCCTTTTACTGCCATACCTCGCGCGAGCCGGGAGCTGAGTTGGGCCTGTTATGATAAACGCTCTTAAGCCGTTAACCACTATGTTAAACGGATCAGTAAAAACAAGTTTATTTGTAAGTTCTAATGTATATTGATTCATTTTTGATTCTTCCGATTTATCTTCGAAATGTAAACTTTGTTCATTATAAAAACTAGATTTTTCTTTTGTTCTGGGATGCTCGCATATTCACACAAACTAGGTAAGGACGAGGAAGATAGGTTTATAGAGGAATCACTACTGCCTTAGCTTGTAAGGAGAAGATAAATATATTTTTGAAAGACCCCGATGTGGGTGCTTGCGGTTCTGATTCCACTATGCCTATATCTTATGCTTTTCTAGCTGCCAGATAGGGCCCTTCCTATGAAAATTGGACTGAAAGCTTGTCACCTTTCAACAGTGGCACACTCGCTTCTAGTGAGGATCACTCTTGGTGGATTGAGATTGTTCCTCTCGGCGATGTTTTGTGCAGTCCGCACAAACGATGTGGCGTGTTGACTGTGATGAGCTCTAGGGGCTCACAGTTCACACAATAGGCAGACCCCCTTCCCCTGGTTCTCTTTCCCATTAGAGCTATAGCGGCCACTTACTCGAGAACGGAGTGGAGTAATTTAGAAGCTCTTCGTGACTGGCCGCCATCTCTCTTTCTCTCCACTCATGGTGGCTGGAACTAATGTAAGGTGTGTGTGTGTGTGTGTGTGTGTGTGTGTGTATGTGCTGGGACCTGATGATTGTGGGCAAGTTACTGTGTCTTGGCGCGTTTCGTAACATATCACTGTTATTGACGGATTATGCAATCCTACTTTAAGAGATGTGGTAGTTTTAATGAGATTGGTAGTTCTTTGGCCTCAAAACCACTAATACAATCCTCTATTATTCATTTTTATGATTGGACCCTACTAAAAAAGTATCTTGCTTGCTTAAGAAAGGCCTAGGTTTCTAACCATTTACTTTGATATCAAAACGGCGACATTTCGCATAAAGAGTCGCTTAAAATGAACTAATTTCCTATTTGTATGAATTATTTCTAATGATAAGGGGACTTTAAAGTATTGCGTGAGCACACTTTTGGCCATTTGAACCCCTCTCTCCTTGTAAGCAAAAATAAGCAAATGCCCGACATGCGCCGCCCCCCCCCCCCCCCCCCCAATCTTGCTTCCGTAAGAATTGTCAACTTCTTTCATGCAATTCTGCCTATAGCCTGAACAAGTATTAAGAATAATGTTTAAAAAAATATTAAAAATTAATGCAATTTATAAATTGCTGATGAGTGCTAATTATTAACATAGAGGTGTACATTAATATTGTGAAATAGAATTACCACTGGTGTACAATTAATTTAAATTTATTAAATAGATAAAATTAAAATCAGTTATAACATTGTAAAAGTTTAACATTTGAATTTACTTTTAATCGAAGTTATAAAAATAAGTATTATTAGTGAATACATAAATATTATATTTATTAAAAAACAACAACCTTAAACTAAATTTAATCCGATGACAAGGTTCTTGAATCCACGTCTCAACACTTCCACTATTATGTTTCTATTTGGAGTGGCTAAAGCTTATCACCCACAAAGACGCGCCGCGCAGAACCGCGCCTCCGAGAAGAAATTTACGTTGTCTGCTTCTTAGGAAATCAAATGGTGTAACGCCCATTACAGCGGAACGCGCCGCGTTGAACCGCCTTGTGGAATGTCCGTGTGGGAACCCTCGAGGTTTCTAGAGAAGAATTATTTCCCTTAGGCGCGTCGCATAGTAGGCCAAAAGTGGAAAAATAAAAGATTTTAGTGGATTTAGAGTGTAGGGTTGAATATAATGATATTTAAAGTGTCTAATGTCACAGTTAGTAGGGGGTGACCATGTAAACCTGGTGGTTAAAATTCAGTATCAAGGTGACCTTCACACGAGTAGCATCTGAACCGCACCAGAGAGATAAATACCGCTATGATCAGAAATTCACCTAAATTCGTACTGTTAATATTTTAATTCTGTAAAATGATTTTTGTTGTTGAAAGTAGTTAGAATATTATCATAAATTACACAAATAATAACAATAATATATAAATTAATGGTTAACCAATATTTTTAATGAAAAATAACGAAAAATTACATGCGAACGTTTTAAAAAATTAGAGAA
The DNA here is from genome assembly GCA_039000515.1 of Timema cristinae. Classification (NCBI taxonomy): domain Eukaryota; kingdom Metazoa; phylum Arthropoda; class Insecta; order Phasmatodea; family Timematidae; genus Timema; species Timema cristinae. The sequence goes on from JBCFYV010011164.1 coordinate 58,968,701, forward strand.
AAAGATAGAAGTTCTGCAACGAAACTTGTTCTAAACTGTATTTTATATTAATGTTTAGTAAAATATATAAAAACTAGCTGCCACTGTGGCTTAAGTAAGTTTTTATAAAAAATAATTACAAATACGCTTTAATAAAGCATGTTATAAGACGCTTACATAATACAGAGTTCCTACGGTCTGGAAAGTTAGGGGAAAAAAAATAGTCAGGGAAAGTCAGGGAAATGACAATTCATGTCACATTTAAAAAATATATATATTTCGTATTTACTGCGTCATAAGCCACTGCCCCAATGAAGAAAGCTGAGGGGCACCTACCATGCTCAAACTTGCTGTAACACAAGTTTTGGTAGCATTTTATTTCAGAAGGTGAACGCAGAAATCTCCTGGCCTGCACATGACAATTCTTTTAACTTTAGTGATCCATTGTTTTGGTTCTTGTTCAAGGTTTGACATCGTTATCGTTGGATACAGTGAATTAGGACTGATTCGGCTACACCAGCAATGTCTAACAAAAAAAACAACAGTTTTTAACCAGCTCTGGCTAAGCCCAGAGCATTTTCCTGAATTCTCATACTGGATCAGTGGCGTTGAAAGTAATAAGTTGCAGGCATTTTGTAAAGTGTGCAAAAAAATTATAAACCTAAGTAATATAGGAAAGTAAGCATTAGCTTCCCATCCAAAAGGACCAACTCATATCAAAACTCTTGAAACTTTGACAAATTAACTCTCTCTGTTGACTTTTTTCTCAAAAAAGTCAAGTGATTCAGGTTCATCGAGCTCCCCTGTTTCAACAAAATCTCTGGCACACAAAGACATTCTACCTAGTGGTGATTCAGCTGGTTACTCAAAGAGTTTTTCTGTTTAATCGGGAATCGTAAAGCCGCAGAAGGAAGCTGTTGCCAAAAGTGAAATTAGTGTAGTGCCTCGAAGAAACCATAACACTTTTTTTTTATAAAAGATGATATAACTAAGGCGGAAGTAATTTGGGCTATGCAAGTTGTTTACAAAAAAAGTCTTTCAATTCGTGCAATAATTTAAGTACAATTTTTCAGTTGGTTTTCCGAATGTTCCATTGCCAATCCTTTACCCTTGGTGGAGACAAGGCTGCACACTTCATTGTGCATGGCTTGGCTCCATTCTTTCATAACAATTTACTGGACCGCCTAAAATCATGTAACAACTTTGTAATTTTTGATGAAGCGTTGAATAAAGTTATTCAAAGAGGACAAATGGACACTGTAATAAGATTCTGGGACAAGGAAAATCATAAAGTCATCAGTCGTTACTTAAACGTGTGTGTTTTTCGAGAGGAGCGTCGCTGAAGAATTACTGAAGCATTTTCTGGATGGTATTTCTCCTCTTACACTCTCTAAGTTGATACAAGTGTCAATTGATGGTCCAAATGTCAATTTAAAGTTTATAACACTTTTTCAGGAACACATCAAATCTGTCACAGACAATGAAGTATGCAGTTTGCTAAATCTGGGAACATGTGGGCTTCATGTTGTTCATGGTTCCTTGAGAACAGGAGTGGAGTCTGTTGATTGGGATATAAGTAGCTTATTGCATCACATGTACTACCTGTTCACTGACTCTCCAGCTCGTCGAGCATTGTTTACCCAGTTGACAGGATGTGCATATTTTCCATTAAAGTTCTGTGGTATGCGGTGGTTAGAGAATGCAAAGTGCTTTCAAAGGGCATTACAAATTTGGGACCATGTTGTTAAGTTTCTCAAAGAAGCAAAACTTCCTAAAACAAAACCTGTAGAGACACTGAAAAGAGCAGCCTGTGATCCATTCCTAAAGTGTAAACTAGCTTTCTGCAAGACAATTGCATATGAATGTCAGCCTTTCCTGCTACGGTTCCAGACATCAAAACCAACGACTCCATATCTTTTTGAAGCTGTAGAGAAACTTCTAAGATACCTTATGAATCGTTGCGTGAAACCTGATCTGATGAAGTGCACGGGTCCAAAGTTACTGTCTATCGACACAAAAAAATCAGAAAATTTGATCCTTAGCAAAAATATTGATGTAGGATTTGCAACAAAACGTTTGTTAGGAGGAACTGCAATCACAGTAACAGAAAGACAAAAACTAGAATTTATACACGAGTGTCGCAGTATGTTAACCACCATAATTGCAAAACTACAAGAAAGAAGTCCCTTAAAACAGAAAGCTGTGAGAGGTTTGTTAATTTTGTTAAAAAGAAAATTGACTTGAGACATGACTAATATGAAAGCAAACACAGTTCCTTTAAAAAGATTAAAAAAACATATTTAGTGAGGTTAATTTAAAAACAATAAAAGAAACGTTTTACATTTACTACCTTACCGATTTGTTATAAACACACATAACATAAGATGTCTCCATCAGAAGACCAGGGAAGCAAACAATAAAATTAATAAAGATAAAGAAAATAGTCTTCAACTACTTAATACTTAATCCCTAGTATAGTTATTATTTAACTATCGTGATATGTAGGATGTCGATTGATACAAAATAATAGCATAAAAGAAAAACCCGGCCTAATGGTTGATAATTTTGACGTTACATCCCAATACAAAAGGTTATCTAATAATAACTTAAAAGATCATAATAAAAATATAAAGCTACACGGAAACGTTACCTCATAATACTAAAACAAGAAATAAAATAAAAAAGGATGTAATGCAATAGATTGACCCTAAGGAGTATTTGAAAGCATTGACCATTTATCATTCTAATTATTCATATATTCAAAAATATTTTACATATAATTAAACATATTTTACTTTATTTAAATTTTACAACCTATTACGTGGCGCTTAAATCACGTCTTCCTCTAAATTATTTACTAGTTAGTTCACGCCTCGTGGTAAGATGGCAGCATCTACTGGAGCTAAATTTAAGACAAGTTAAGATCTTTTAAAGTATTTCCTTCGAGAAACATCCAAACGCAATAGGTATTTTTCTTTCTGAATTTGTAGGTGTGTAATTTACCGTTAGGAAGATTCCTTCGAGAAGCTTCTATTGAATTCAGATATATGTGACTTTTTGAAACTCCGTATTTTCACTGTGCAATCGGTTGTGGTCTTGAATGGACGTGCTTTAAGCGATCAGTGATTATAATTGTTAGGCCCTCGACATGATCGTGTTTCGATTAGAAAATGTTAATAACAATATGATTTCAATTTAAAGAATAAACAGATATCAAACGTTATGTGATATATTATCATTTATTAAAGTCTAATGATAAGGAACGAGGCATTATAAGCACATAGTTGCGTAATAGAAATAATGATTTACGGAGTGACTTATAAATGACTCTGTTATGTAATATAGCAAATAGCGACACAACGTGGGAGATTTATAATCAAAAATATTACGAAGTGTAATAAATGACGTCCAACGAGGGGCGGAACGCGAAAAGTGTAACAAATAGCATTCCAACGAGGGGCTGAAGAAACGTAATGTAACAAGGAAAACGACTACATGTTAATTTGGAAACGATTCTCAAATTATTTAAAACAAAGGAAGAAAGTAAAATATTACGTCTCACCAGTATTACAGCCCAAAAGGAAATAGGCCGAGAAAAACGGCGTTACTTGCAAATCAGGAAATTCATATCTTAGGAGATGGCCAATCAGTGACAAGTTTGCCAAGATGAGAAAAATGAGCCAATCGTATTTTAGTTGAAGACTTTACATTTTCAAAGAAACATAGTATAAAAAGAACATTAAGGAAAAATTAAATACATAAAAAAAAGGTACAAAGAGATGTAATTATTTAACAATGATAACAAAGATTGAATTATTCATTTATAACAGTTTATTAAAAGCTTTAGTTCCTCAAATTTCCGTCCCCGATCGCCACTTCCTTCCTAATTTAACTTTTGTCCGATAGACTTCGTTACTTGGCTCTATCAGGAGTTTCAAGGTTGATAGACATAAGGTCAGTTTATAACCAACAGTACAAAACATAATTTAATAATTTATAGATTTGTGTTTTATTTGTGATCTCTGTAAACTGTAAAGAAACTATATATATATATATATATATATAAAAAACAAGTTTTGAAATCGAGAATGAGCATAATGTATTATATAGGCAGATAGGCTTTATGTTTATTTTATGTTAGGGGTTTCCAGAATCAGTAACACAGAATATACAATCTAGTCAACAATAAATGGCTGTAAGCGATCGCCCAAGGTTTTGACCCATTACATATCAAGAATGAAGAAATAAATACTTAACATTTGAGATCACTTTTTACAGCCATTGTATAAATAATCTTTTTCATGAAAAAAAAAGTAATTTAGGCAATTTATAGTATTTTAATTTCTTGGTTATTTGAACAAGTTTAGTCATTATTAATGCAGAAAAAAGCATTATTTTATGTAACTTAAATTGGCAAAACTTATTATTCTGAATACATTAATATGCATATGGAAAAAATAGTTTCACGATCTTCAATTTTGTGAAAACTGCAATTATTACCTTCAATTAAATTATCTATGTTTTTATATGTATTTATACTTTAATTAGAGGTAAGAATATTTATACTGTCAGTCTGATTTAGATCTTGGTTCATAAGGGATTACCTGCATGATAATTAGAATGTAATTAATCAATAAAATTTAACATTAAATATTTGTGGTTATCTTAATTTTAAATCATCTGGATAGTTTTCCTCAAATTAGTTAGGCCTAGCCTATAGGTAAATATAATATGTGCATAGATGGTGATTATCAAAGCATTCATAGGCCTATATATATGCACTTTACCTTAAGTAGCAAACCCAAAATGTCAAGTGGTTACAATTAAATTGATTATCTTGTTCGAATATTTGATAATTTTAGGAATACGGCAAGTTTCCATGGATAAATAGAATTATTGGATTCTAAGACATATACAACATCCAGAAGAAGGCCGAGAATTGAGCAAATAATAAATACTACGCCCCTAACAGAAATCGAACCTGAAACCCTTTGCACTGTAGACCATCCTGCTAGCGACTGAGCTAACGTGTCGGGCGATGGTACTATAATTATATCACATATATAGCTTGTATTTTCTTACGTTCTCTCCCACAGCTGTAAAACTATTAATTGAGTGGCCTCTTGAAAATATGCTTGATAAGAAATAGATTTTTTATCACCTTAAAAATTGCGTGAATGCAAGAATCTACGTTTGAGCTTGCAATTTTTCCAGCATTTTATATGACTTAAAATTTGGAAACTACTATATTTGAATATTTAGAATTTCTCTGTTAATCCCACCTATAAGGGTATAATCAGGTCCAGTTAAAAGTTGTCATCGATTTAATGGTACAAAATTGATGTTTTATTGCTTATAGCCTGAACAGGTAATAAGACGCGATGATAAAAAAAAACTATTTTATAAATTGCTGGGAGTTATTATTATAGATGCGTAAATTAATATTGCGAGATAATTGACAATTAACACTGGTATACGATGAATTTAAATTTATTGAACAGTTAAAATTGAAAGAAGTTATAACATTATAAAAGTTTAACATTTCAATCTACTTTTAATTGAAGTTATAAAAAAAGTACTATTAGTGAATACATGCAATTTATATTTATAAAAAACCTAAATTCCATTTAATGATGTGACCAAGCTTCTTGAATCCAGGTCTCAACACTTTATTTTATAATTTTTATATCTGTGGGTAGGTGAATGGGGACCTAGGTCACTCAAGCTTTGGCTTACTTTTATTGAACATTTTAGAAAATATTCTAAAAATTGTTTGAAGTAAGGAATTGACAAAATTATAAGTTAAGACATAGATATATTCTTCTCAAAAATATATATAAAGATAAAATTAATAAAATAAAGTTATTAAGTTAGTAAATCTACTAATGGTTCTAATCAAAAAGAAAAATGGGTGAAATTCAACTATACTGGCCCTGAAATGTATCATATCACCGACATTGTCAGAAAGTACAATCCCAACATTGCTTTTTCCACCAACAACACAATAAAGAAAAACTTAGTAACAGTAATTTAAATATAAATGATAAATGCAATAAAAATTGAATTTATAAACTTTTGAATACAGCAGTATATACGTAGGAAAAAGAGGAAGAAGTTTCAAGGTTCGCTATTAAGAGCACATTTGTGATTTTAAATACAACAGAACCAATCAAAATGCAGACTATTTAAAAAACACTAACCATCAACCCAAACCAATAGACCAATATATGAAACCTCTTCACTTATCTCGTAAAGGCACGAAATTAAACATAGCTGATTTTTTTTTTCTTCATTCAAGCAGCTTTATTACATAATAAATCAATTCTCAACGAACAATTCCAATTTTAAAATCAAATTCTCGCTAACACATTAAAGCATTTGCCTAAAACATTAAAATCCTGTAACCGCTTTTATACCGCTCTACCTTCTATCGTAGAAAATGACCCGTCTGAGCCGGGCTCTAGAAGAATAGTTCCTTATTTTCCTTTTCAAATTCATCACCAATTTCTATTAATCCTTGTCTTCATAAATCACTCAATACTCTACTGGTTTCAGTAGCAGTTTCTCAACCTATCATTATTTCATCATGGTCTTTAAACTTTCTTTACTTTATATAGCTAGCTTATCACTAGTCTTGTTTTTTCTCACTTTTTCCTCCTAGACCACGCCCTCGTCAGTTAACATCTAGCCGTCGTAACAACACTTAGTGTTTTCACAACGACTCATGTAAGTTTGGTTGTTTAGTAATTTTCTTCTTTTTTACGAATTCATAATTTTTCAAAAGTAGTTTCTCACACTTATTGGTTTAACTTCTGAGTTTTAATTTATCTACATGCTTCTTGAATTTTGTTTTGCAGTTTCCATGAATATGGCACATTAGTGCTGAAACCTGTTGGAATTTCCAATGCTGGATACGCATAAGGAGTACTGGGACAAAACAGATTAGGCTTAGTATTCCATTACATTCTCATCTTCATTGGCAGAAGATGTTAACCTCCAAATCAAGTTTTATATTCTTTTTACTTCAATACATGTTGAACTCTAAACATTGTTTTTCTATGATATTTTGTATATTTAAATGTCTTTGGTAATATTTAATGACTGCACTTTAACTCATTTGGTTAGGGATAACCTATAAATTTTTATATATATATATAATATATATATATATATATATATATATATATATATACTTTTTAATTCATTATTTATTTGAACTTAATACATTGTTTTGTCCAGACTATATAGTTATCGGTAAGTTTTGTAACAACTTTCCTAACGTGTATTTATATATTTTTAGACTTTTCTTCAACATATGTGTGGCTTAGTTGATGAATTAGTAATTTTATGTTTAATGTTCATATTTTGACATGTTTTTACTGGAAGTAAATTGGATATATTTGTCTCGCAACGTCACTTTAGTATATCTACCAACTCAGGAACTTTATTTTATTAATTTTATCTTTATATATTTTTGAGAACAATACATCTAAGTCTTAACTTCTAATTACGTCTATTGGCTTCTCCATCTCTTCCTCGTTTAGCCAATCATCATCTTCATTGCTGCCCGAAGTCCAAACGGCTTGCGATGCATCCTCCCCCAGTTTTACCCATCTTTCTCTGTCTTACGTAGGCATTGTTCTGACCCCTCCCCCACCCACCCTTGTCAGCAAAAATAAGTAAAGCTCGGACCCCCCCCCCCCACCCCCCAGGGTGCTTACGTAATACTTGAATGTACCCTTAGCGCATATTGAGGTTTATTAATTACGCAGAGTTTTTGTTACGAGTTGCAGCTTTGTGGTTGGACCCGTTTCCACTAATCACTGTCCGCCTTTCCTTCTCAATTAATTTCTCTCTCTCTCCCATTATATCTCGAGCTTTATCAAATACAAACTCCTTCTCGCTTTCTAATTAAACTCCTTCTCGTCCGCTTCATTGGCCAAATGGTCTAAAGCTCCGCTCTCCTATTAGACTGGCCAGCTGAAGATGGTGAGGTCGGGGTTTGTATACCGGTCGGGCCTACTGAGGGATTTTTTCCTAAACGGTTTCCCACTTTCCCTCGACGCAAATGCGGGTAAATTTTCCGTAAAATGTTTCCTTCCTCATTCCTACTTCATTAGAGAAAATATCTTAGATATGAGTATAACCTGAATAAATAGTAAGACGTGATAAAAAAAACACTTCTTTCTCGTATTTTGAGGTGGGTGTATTTACAGTTGAGTAGTTCGAATCCCGGAAGGATGATCCCTCTCGAATAAATGTTTATACACTTACTTTTCATGCAAATATCAATAGAAAGGGCTTATAGTTCGTTTCTGGATGTGGAATTCTACTTTAAATGGTCCAAGTTGAATTGTAAAAACGTGTAGCCCATGTTATACGTAGATCACTGCGCACATGAAAACTGTGGAGAGGGGCGGGTGAGAGTTAAAAAAAATTAAGTGTGAATGGTCAAATATTCTTGTTTATTATACAAGATGGTGCTTGCAACCTTCTTATACAAACAAATGAATTTAGATGTTTAAGAATAATATGAAATTTAAAAAACAAACAACGGGGGTGGGGGAATGAAATGGTCGAGAGTGAGGGGAAAAAAAACCTGACCGCTTTACACTATGTTTGTTATGAAAATATTTCAATATCCGAGGTTGCAGATATTGGGGCGGAATTCTCCGATGCGGATTGCAGCTTTGCTATCAGTAAGTAAGAGAGTATTTCCCACGGGAATTTTATTGAACTTGAATGATTGCAATGGAAATGGCTCATGTTTTAAAGTTCACGCTTCACTTTAATTTATCCTAATTACTTCCAGAAATCTGTTTAATTAAAATGAGGTATTTATCTACAGCGACTCCGGTTCTCTTCTCACATTTACGAATTACTACTACAGCGCTTGGTGGTTGAAAGTATCACTAACTTCGGTATTATCCAATTTACTTTTGAGCAGATATATTAATACTTATTTATAAAACCATAGCCAGAGTCATTAAGAATACATTGCCTTCTCCCTGTAATTTAGTGATATACGATTTTTATCGGGAAATTTTAATCTCTAGGCCAGCATTTCCTAAATAAATTTAGACACGGAATCCTTTTATATATTTTACAACATAAATGACACTCGTATATATATTTTTAGCTTGAAAAAATGCATTGAAGGAAAAAAATCTTCTTTCAAAGTCAAACACCTTTTACTTGAAAGTTGCCTTCTCCTTGGAAAAAATGTAACTACACGTTTTGTCCTCTCACAAATAAATGCACTCACCTTGGGCTGGGCTGGGCTGATAAGGCTTTTACTCTAAATTAAATTATAATTATGTTATTAGATTATTTGTTTATTATCCTATTTGATTGTTGACAATGTTTATATTCGCATGTCTGGAGCCGTATCAAGTCTGTTTCGATACCTCGTTTTGGTTTCAGAGAATAGTGAGAATCCAGTTTCTCACAAGTACGTGCTGGCAAATGGCAACATTAGGCCTACTTTGATTGTTCAGCGCTACAACTCAGGGTATTTGCGTGAATCGCCGCGCGAGTATATGAACATCGGCACCACTAAGAAGAGCTCTGCAGGTTCTGGATTACAATTACAAAGGCAGTTTATTACACAACCTATGCAGTAAACGCGACCTGACTCAAATAAGTTATTGTCCCGTCCGCCGAATATAATCGTACATACAATATTTTGTAACTTTTAATGTGTAGACTATTTTTAAATTTTCTATTTTTTCGTGGAACCCCATTTGGGAAACGTTTCTCTAGGTCTTGCAGATGCCGATGCTATTTTTGACATTCGTGTGGAGCTCTAGTTCGTCAAAGCCTCGTTCACACGGTGACAATATTGTCACGGATCTAAAAGTCACTGCAGTGAGCGATAGTTACTGCCGTGGCAGTATCTGTTCCCATGTCGGGCTGAATTCATCGTGATAGTTTGACAGTGAATGTCTCAAACTCTGTGAAAAGGGTTGTTCTTGTACAGGTTTTTAATATAGTTGTTGAACTGATTTATATTGTTTTACATATACGTAAGAAAAAAAAAGTAGATCAGATAATGGTTGGCATCAAACACGCTGATAAAGTAGCTAACATTGGGATATCATCGATTATCCTTCAATTTGATTCGAATTGGTAAGACTTGTTTGTTGAAGGGCTGAATCAGGTAAATGAATACTCATTTAAACTTTAGTTTAGGTTGTGAGACACAACATGTGTTTGGCGCGAAAAGGAAATTAATTGTTCACCGTCACACGGTCGTGGCAGTGGACTATAAACCTGCTTACACGGTGCAAGTGTCGGCGGTAGTTGATAATACTGCTACGGCAGCGCCACTGTCACACTATACTACATGACAATGATTTGATTCGCGACATTGTAGTCTAAGGCAGGGCAGGGCGCACGCCAACGAAACTAGTTTCATGAAACCAGTTTTATGAAACGTGAAACTTAAGTTTCATGTAACTATTCAACGTTAAAACAGATAGATGCGCACACAGAGTTTCACGCAACTATAGTTTCATACGATTGCGCAACCGTGGTTTTATGAAACTCGCCAGAACGGTTTCAGGAAGGATAGTTTCATTTGAACTACAGCCAAGACCAGGAGTGTAGTTAGTGTCCTTCTTCGTTATTTGAGGGCCGGCTTTAGACACCAAGTGCTCAAAAGCTGATTTACTCATCCTATAAAATCTTATAAATTTATCAGGGTCTGCACACAATTCTTTGGCTACTATATAACTGCAGTGTCTCCTATCAAATATAAGAGGATGAACCCAGTACCTTCGCTTTCTTTTTTTTTATTTCGAAACCACCACCAAAGTACAAACACATCATCTGACAGCTTAACTGAAACTGAATAGTTTCGTTGCACCTGTTTGCGTGCAGATGTGAAACTGATTTCATGAAACGCGTTTCACAAAACTGGTTTCATGAAACTAGTTTCGTTAGTGTGCGCCCTGCCTAACAGTGACATTAATATATATTTACTTGATGACAGTATTGTGACAGTATGGCAGCAACTGTCAAGATTTACTAGCCTTGTGTGAAAGAGGCCCTAATGGATCTCTTTAAACATTCAACCACTCCCTCCGTCCTCCACCTCCATCCACATCTCTCTATTCGGGTCTAGCGGTGAGCGTCCACACATGTATATGAATTCACGTCCTACAGGACTTGATAAAGCCCCTGCTCCATGCTTTAATTACGCCGAGCTACAAAACAAATTGGTTCTGGTCCTATCGGGGGGAGATTGACGTGACTCGGAAACCAGGTTAAATACGAAGCTTTGTGGTCTCTGCGTTCCGGGCTGGATATTTAATGAAGTATTTTTACGTTTATCAGAGGCAACCACCGAGGGGAGGTTCGTTGGCTCTGCAGGGGGCATTGTGTGCCTGACCTTCACCTGAATCCGCACTGGTGTTCACTTGGTACAAGGTGTCAGGCTCAGATTTGTGATGACAAGGGAGGTTGAAGTTATGAAATCGGACAGATTTACTTAAGGATGATTTTTACAACATCAACTTTATCTCGCTGAACTTCTTATTCTTTCTCCACGCTGATGCGTGTGCATTTCTTTATTCCTACACCATATCAAGCCGTTAGATAACCCAACGCTTAGCTTAAAATGTATTAAATAATAAAACTCACCCCGAATCCCTTAAAGGTCAACCCGACATGCTTAGATTTTTCCCCACAAAATATTTTAATCCTCCTATTTGAATGCTGGTGCGATTTTTTAAAACATTCCTATTTAAATTAATTCGTTTACAGCCTTATAGGTGTGGAAGGCAATGGTAAACCACTCTACTTTATGAACTTCCCTAGCACGTCTATCAGATGGTGCGGGAAGCACTGATCAGCCGAAGAGCTGAGTGCAGACTAAGCTCTAGATCAGTGGTTCCCAAACTTTTGTGAACCATCTCCCCTTTCTGGAGGTTGACTAACACCTATCGCCCCCTTTTCATTTTCATTGTAAAGTCAACTCTAGATTCTACGACCTTTCACGGTTCCCTGGAAAAGGGTCGTTATTTTGAAGGGGTCGTTATTGGAATTATAACAGATTTGGTTCCACCCCTGACCTTCATACGAAAAAATTGCATTTTTTATACAACAAATAGCGTGGGTCATCAAAAATCGTTCACAAAATCCAAACAAAAACGTAAACAAATCAAAATAACAATGTTAAACAATAGCATGGGTCGTCAAAAATTGTTCACAAAATCAAACCAAAATAGTAACCAAATCGAAAATCGAAATAACAATGACAAAAACAAGCCTGGTGCGTGATGTAGCGGCAGTCGCGCGTGGGGAAACATTCTCTTGCTTGTGGGAGGGGGTTGACAGAGTCAATTGATATTGGCTGACATTGATGAGGTGGTGTCTATTTTTATACCTGACCCACCCCAGTTACTAGTAATACAGCGCTCACAAAGATAATTGCAACGCAGTGACCTAAATAAATGCAACAAACACATTTTACAGCCGATTTCCTTAAACTTTTCAACCTTTTTTCCCACATTTTTCACGGTTCCCCAAAAAAGGGTCGTTACTTCGAGGGGACGCTATTCCCGGGGTCGTAGACTCGAGAGTTGACTGTATGCCTAATTTTAATTTGAAGTAAAGTGTAAATAATAAAGCAGTTTTATTATTTTAAACAATTTTACTACCGTATATAAAAACAACCAAAGCAGTTTTATCCAGTAACTCTTAAATAAAATAGAAAAATTAAAATGTTAATTTTTTACAGATTTTTTTAAGGACAAAGAAGTGAAATAATTAACTAAGATCATTGACGTACATTTAAAAAAACAGGAGTGCATGTTTTCATTTTTAAATTGGAATCTGGAAAAATTAAGAAAGTTGACAGTTAAAATTTGAAAAAATAAACGAAAGTTTGAAAACTTTGTTATTGTTTTATTTTACCTTTTCAATGGCTGCCTTGTGCTTGGTGGATTTCAGTTAAAGCTTGAATATCCGGCTTTATGTTCGTCAAGTTCAGGCGCAAGTCTCCTTTGAGGCAAATGTCCAACTTATTTCTTTGTTTTGTGAGGAGCTGGACAAAAAACTAAATCCTTTTTCAACTAAGTATGTTGACTGGAACGAGATGAGAAGAGGTTCAGTTTTTCCCCACAATTGTGGATAAGTGTCCATAAGCTTCACCCAGACTAACTCGTAACCTCTCTGCTTGAAAATCATTTTTGCCTCACTGTCATATTTCAAATCTAGAAACTCTGTCTGCAAACAGTTATCAAGCTTATCCACAGCTTCAAACGAGAATGGATCTAGAATCCAATCCAGAATTTGTAACTTGGTCAATCTTCAAATCTTGATTCCATGTCAGTTTTTAACTGGTCAAGGTGATCAATAAAAATTAGAATTTTATCTTATGGGAGTTCAGGAGTCTCATTATCTGACACTGAACACTTTTTAAGGGTCGGAAACTGAATCAGCTCTTTACGGCCAATATTTAACTTGTGAATATCAAACTTGGCGAGGAATGATGAAATAATTCCTTTGGCCTTGATAAGGTTCATCTTGTTTCCTTGAAGCCTTATATTAACTTTGTTCATTCTTTCAAAAATATCTGTAAGGTACGTAAGTTCCAACTTGCGTTGCTTCAAATTCTCACTTAAAACAGGATCAGACGTGTCGAGAAACTCAGTAACCGTGTCAAATAATTCGAAGAAACGGCCCAAACCGTTACTTTTGAAAAGCCACCTCACGGCCGTATGTAGAAACAAGCGTTTGAATTCCTAATCATTTTCATGGCAAAGTTGTCGGAACAGACGTTCATTGAGGGAATTAGCTTTGATCTTGTTGACACCAGTAATAACCAGTTGTAGGGTTTCATGCAGGACACCACTCAATTTTTTCGCAGCTAAGTGTTGACGATGAATGACACAGTGAATAGTGATGACCTCTGGCACTTCTTTCTTAAGGTGGGCTAGAAATCCAGCATGACGACCTGACATGGCAGGAGCACCGTCTGTTGCGCAAGCGCTCACGTTTGTTAGGATAATCTCTTTTTCCTCAAAATAATCTTGCATCACTTTAAAAATCGACGATTCCTTCGTATCAGTGATCAAAGTTCTAGCAAACAACATTTCCTCGGTAATTTCCTTTTGTTCATTGATAAACCTCACATAAGCTAATAAAATTGCTTTGTTATCAATCACAGTTGATTCATCAATCTGCAATGCAAATTTACTTTTTTTTTCAACAAATTGGTGAGTTTGGACTCAACGTCCGTGGCCATTTCGTCAATTCGCCTGGAAACAGTATTGTGCTCAAAGGAACCGATTGTCTTATCTTATTACTAGGGCCCTCGCCTAGCATGATTTCAACAATTCTTTTGGTAACCGGCAAAACAAGAGTTTCTCCAATTGTTTGAGGTTTACCACATTTAGCGATAAATAAAGACACCTCGTAAGAAACAAGAAGACCTTTGTCAAGATTGGTTGATCGTTTTTTAAATAATTCACTCACATTTGGCCGCTTATCAGCTTTAGCTTTGAGGTGTTGAAAATAACTAAGTTCTTTACTCACTTTATCACTGTGTACTCTTGATAAATGATCTTTCATTCGCGAAGGCTTCATGGCTTCATTACTAGTAAATGTTTTATCGCACAAAAGACAATGTGGAAACTGCACATTTTGTGGTTACACGATAAAACCGAATTTTAAATACTCACCTAAGTATTGACGACACTTCTTCTTTTTTGAATCCATTGTGCATGAACTTCTATACTTCAAAACAAACGCACAAAAACAGAAAAGACATGCACAAAAACTGATGGTGAGGCACACAAAGGCTAGTGAGGACTGAAGACGAATGTAGGTCAATGGCAAGTGTGTTGTGTTGGCAGGAGGGGGAGGGAGTTGAGTCACCAGTCTGCCGCGCTGAACAACAACAGGTGGAGACTGTGAAGAGGGGTGAGTGCAGTGAACTCGCCGGCTGAGAATAGGCAGTGACTCGTGCTATCCGGCAACTCCTACTGTACAGTACTATTTTAATTTTTCTCCCTTTGAATACTCATCGCCCCCAGATTGCCCCCCTGATAACCCAAATCACCCACTTGGGGGCGATCGCCCCCAGGCTGGGAACCACTGCTCTAGATGGATGGGAAGCGCATCAAACCGACCCTCGGTTTGAATACTACAACAACATCTACTACTACTACTACTACTACTACTAATAATAATAATAATAATAATACCTTAAGATATTATTCTATTTGGGTTTGAAGACATGCCATCGCAAAAACGACCATTAGCGTCATATATGAAAACAAAATCAACTCAAAACTAATTAAGTACTGCCAGATTAAAAGAGTGACACTATCGTGTGTGTTTTGTTTGCAGCGAAGAAGCAGAATGGAGCGGCGTTGCGTACCAACAGCCTGGGTTCCGGCACCAGGACGCCGCCTCTCGAGAGGAAGAGCAAGTTCTCGGCGTTGGGACGCCTCTTCAAGCCATGGAAATGGAAGAGAAAGAAAAAGTCGGATAAGTTCGAAGCTGCCTCAAGATGTAAGTAGCAACCATTTGGTATACTCGTTTTTAAATGTCAATTTGTTGGCCAGTGGTACAGAGGGTACAGGGAATTTTGTAATCGGGCAAGGAAAATAGGCAATTTCGTGGTGTTTTTTTAAATCCTTTTCAAACACTGTTCATTACAAGTAAATTCTCTTTAGTGCTCAGGTTTATTTTTTAAATAAAATACATTATAGTAATTAGATAGATTTTAAAATTATAAAACAACATACACCTAAAGACCCCAAATTCATAATTTGTCCATTGCGCAAGCGTCGCCAAGTTCTCTCTCTATAGGGTTACCATAATTTATTGAGGCCAGATCCGGACAGAGGTCTTTCCGGGGTGTCTGGGGGGTATGGAATAGCCCCCACATCCGTGGGGGGTGGGGGGGTCCGATGCCCTCCCCCGGAATAAAAAAAAATTAACTGAAATCTGCGTTTTTAGCTATCCTGATACGTGAAAAATGTTATCAAACTCAGCTTGATTTATAAGCTTTTTAGGTGAATGCTAGGCCTCCACCGTTGTTCGGATTCCACGTTAAACTGTAGGTCCTCCATTTCATCTCACAATCACCCTACCATTACATATTAGCGTAAGTGCGTATAACTCGAACGGGTAGTAAGACGCAGTGCTAATAATAATAATAATAATAATAATAATAATAATAATAGCTTTTTAAACTACAAAATAAGTATTATGGTTAATAAATTACAAATTTATTATGATTAAGCCTTTTTAATACACTATCACTTAAATTCCATGAAATATTTACATACAGTAGGTAACATAAGTGTTTAATATTATATTCTGAACTTTTCAAGTACTTTATTCATGCTCCAACTTTTGATTACAATGTGCTGGGTCCAGGGACAGGTTCTTCAATTTTCCTTGATTCATACTTTTCAGATGAACTGATCTTCCTCAGAAAAGACTTGTCATTTTTGATGTTGTCGTGGAATTCTGAGCATGTCATAACAGAATTTGCTTTAATATAAAGACGATCTCTTACAACTGACAGAGATAATCTTCCTCTTTCAGCCGTCCAAACAGACCCCATCATTGAAAAAATACTATCAGCTGGAGCCGAAGTACCATGCAGACACATGGCGAATTCTACTATTTTGAAAATATTCACAAAGGAGACATTGCTTCTAGAAAATGCTTAAAATACTTGTTTCCATTTCTCTTGAGTTTTGGGGGCTTCATCTTTTGGTAGGGAATTCCATTCAGGTTTCAGATTTTTCAGAATTTGGATTAGTGACAAACGCTCATCAAATAGTTCATCCACATTGATGGAATCCGGAATAACGCTGGCTACAGTTAAAGCACTGTCTTCCATCTAATCCCAGGTAGGGTCATGTCGTAGCGTTAACCATTTAAAGTGGTTAGCCTTGTCAAAGCTGTTTTCCCAAAGTTTCAAGTAGCTTATCTCAGCTTTGTAAAAACATTATACATTTTTCAGAAAGTTTTCTTCCTTCTTATCATCAACAGCTTCTTCATTTTTTAACTTCCTGTGTAACTGCTTTGCTGCAAACGGGATAAAGTTAGTGGCCTTCCTTTCTTCCAGTTTGACAACTAATTCTTCATACACTTGTGTCGCTTCTGTAGCAGTAATGTAATCAGACTCAACTTTAAGAATTGTCATTTGAAACATTTGAAGGCTTCCATGCACAAATGTTAAATAAAGTTCATTTACTGGATCTTAAAAAAATGCAAGTAACGATGCAAGGCAGTTTTCAATTGACAAGAAATACGACTTCAAGGGCTCAAACAAAATCAGTATCCTTTCTACTGCAGGCTTTAAGCTCAAAAATCTTGTGTTTCCACGTGAAAGGATTATTTTATACTTTACTTCTGCAGATTCACAAAACTTTTTTAATGCGGTCACTCTGACAGTATAGTGATAAAAGAATTTGTACTTTTTGACAACATTTGTCTCAACATCAACGGGCAGGCCATCACAAGCAGTCCGCACTGTGTTGTGCAAAATATGAGCAGAGTATCCAATGCCAAGAATTGGCCTTGACAGAGCCTTTTGCAGTTTTCGAAAAACATTTCCTTGTCCATTCCTTTTAACACCACCAAAGTTGGTATTAGTGTTATCAGCACACAGAAAAACTATTTTGGAACCAATAGAGAACTTTTGATACATTTTAAAAGACGTTCTACTAAAATATCAGAGGTTTCACCCGGAAGTTCATAAAAAAATAATAGTTCACGTTAACACCTTCATTTTGGTTAAAATAACGAACACATATAGGAGTCAATTTAACCTCTTTTCTGTTTGAATAGTCAATTGTTAGTGTAAGAAAATTTGCATCATTGAGATCTTTGAGCGCTTTATTAAATATTTAACGAGATATTTAATTTACAATAACTGCTTCGGTCTTAGTCCAAGCTCCCGAAAATTTGGGCTCAAAAAACGTTTTAATAAGTTTGGCAGTGCAATCAGACGTTTTGAAACTAAGTACGTGCATTGCGGTATGGTAGGCATAAGTTGCCTCTTTTGCCGCACATTGCAACTCAGCATCTGTGACATCAGTGTTTTTAAAAAAGTTTTAATACTTGCTGAGGATGCTGCTTGATTAGCCTTCTTGTGTCTCTCACTCTGAAAGTGATTTTCTATGTCGTACTGTCCTCGATGCTCCACCGAAAATTCAGAGTTACACGTCAAACATCTCACGCGGTCATTTCTGTTTTGACACTTTCTCAGAACTTTGTATTCTTCTTTTAGTTTGTCATTAAAAACACACTTGCGCTTTGGCATTTTGCAAAGTTATAACTACCTACACACTATAATTACAAACTGAACTCTAATAGTATCAATAAATCAGGAACATTAGGTACACAGCAAACGAGTTTATTTTTAAACAAACTGACAAGTGATAAACAATATAAACAACTGAGAGTCGTCTGCTCTGTGGACTGCGACTTTGAGTGACCTTGAATTGGACGCAGAGACAGAATGCAGTGAGCGCGCAGTGCTGTAATGTGACCAACCTAAGGTGCGGCGCGGAGTAAAATTCCCCAATTTGGCCACGTTTTCGGTTCATATTAGTAAAATCAGGACATTTCTCAGATCTGGACGCCAAACCGGACACGTGTTCAAAATCCGGACGTATGGTAACCATGTCTATAGACAAGTTGTTGAGGATCTTGCAGCTAACCACATTCTCAGTGATCTTCTCCAGATATGTGGCCCACTTCTCTAAATTCTCTCTGCATCTTGAGACACCAGTTTTGTGCTTGTTAAGGGCTTTCCAGGCTACATGTGGAATATGGTAACCAGCAACAGGTTCCTTCTTGGTGCGTTCCCATCGTCCCCCGGTTGTTAAGTTGCAACATAGTTCTTTCCGGCGGGTTTCAGGTGATCACGCGGGTGGCTTTGTTATTTGCAGGGAGCTCTTCCTTGACTTCAGCCGCGAGGGCTGAAATTCACACCCAGACATGGGATGTCTAGTGTCCGATTCTTGTTTCTTCCTTTACACTTTAGCGCTGTTTGTCGTCTGATATCTGAGTGCTCATAAAATGATGAATGTTGTTGACAGAGTTGGTCTTAGACAACCTGTTACTAAGAGATCAGTGTCGTTTATAGAGTTACATTAACCTGTTTAGCATAGCTTGAGTTTCGCCAAACTGGCACTAGATATTCTTCAGCAGAGAAGCCAGAGCAAGAGTAGATATGGGAAGGACACTTGACTGCGCTCCCCATTTGGTGCTTTTGAGTTTCTGGATGATGATGTTGCTCCTGGCACATATTTAAGTCTTGTGTCTTTGTAATGGGCTTTGAAGGTAAGGTTATGGTCCAGCTTCACACCCAGATACTTTAGAGTATCACAGTGGATAGTTGTTGGCATCTCCAGAATATGTTTAGTTTCCTCTTGGCTTCTCTATTCCTTAAATGGAACGTGTAGACCTGTGTTTTTCCAAGAATTAGTTTTAGGTGGTTCTTATAATGATATTCTCTTATAACTTCAAGGACTGTTGTAAGTTCCCTTTCAACCTCCTCAAAGGTTTTGCCGTGGGCCGCAATAGCCGAATCATCTGCATAGTTAAAACTAATGATACCAGGGTTAATAGGTTGGTCATTAGTGTGGCTATTGTACATTAGCGGGGCCAGTGCACTACCTTAAGGGAGGTAATGTTTATTAATCCTACACCGGTTCTTTTTGGGATTCAAGGTGACAAGAAATCCTTTGTCTTGCAGCAGACACTGGATGAACTGTGTCAAGTGGTAATCTCTTGTTGTGTATTTACCTTTCTTATCAACTTTTTGTGATTGACTGTGTCGTATACAGATGTGAGGTTGACGAATGCCACACCTGTGATACGTTCTCTTTCATATCCATTTTCTATATGTTAGGTCAGATTAAGGACTTATCCATAGCATTATCTTGCTGGTCGAAAATCTGATTGTTCCTTTATGAGAATTGGATCAACGTATTTTGAAATGCAATTATGGATCATACTTCCCAAGACTTTGTATAGGTGTCAGAGGAATGTAACTGATCGGAAAATTTTCGGATCTTTTGGCTCCTTTCCTTGCTTAATGCTACAACTTTAACCTTGTGCAAGGTCCTTTGTATATGTATTTTTGAAACACAAGTGTTAATTAAATCTAAATGCCACTTTGTGGCTACAAGTCCAAACGTTTTTATCTGTTCTGTTCGCAGATTGTCTATGCCCGCAGCCTTGTCTTTCTTCACTGACTGTATAAAAAGTTCCAGTTCCTTCAAGGTGAAGAGTGCGACGGTAGTCGTTTTCTTCTGCGTATCTTTGTGGTTTCATATTATTTGGTCTTTTAGTTGTTCCATTCATCAGTATGTGGTGTACTACCTTGTACCTTAGAATGACCCGGAGGGGTGGTTGTAGGGTCATTGGTCAGGTTCCCCAGCAGTTACAATGCCTTATGGCTGTTCTTATATCTAGCTGCGACACACTATTGCACCATTTCTCTCTTCTTGAAGCTCAAATGGCTTGTAGGAGATCTTCGCCTGGCTAGAGGTTCAGGTGTCACTCCCGCAATGGACTGGACTGCCGGTGACGGGAGATCGGGGTTATATTCCCGTTGGAGTATATTGAGGTTGGTTTTACCTAAATAGTTTCTGACTTTCTCACGCAAATGTGGATACACTTAATCTGAATTTAAACTTCTTCATCTTTAATACATTTTCTTAATTAGTAGGCTACACATTCATTTAACTTTAATGTGTAGCAAGACGGGTTTCAAAAGCAAAAATGGTATTCTTATTAATTACTTCATCTCGATCCCTCGGAAAGATAAGTATGTTTATTTATATTGAAAACAGATTGAGATAGAGATTTTGAAACCGCGATTGCGTGTCTGTATCTTGGCCTAGAGGCGAAACGATTTTACTGATCGGGCTAACACTGTCTTGATAGCCTATCTGTATCTAGGTTTTTTCGTATCGATTTTCCATGATTCGCTTTAATTATTTTTATTAATTTTATATCCACGCACTGTTTGGCATTAGGCCTACAAATATTATTGCAATTCTCATTTTCCATTGTAAATGTTATTTGAGGTATTTAATTTGCACTATTTTTAACCGACTGATTATACCAGCACACTAGCATTTCATTGAGCGAGCTGGAAAGGGCCTACTAGTTTTGGCCGGGAAGATATTTCACATACCTGGCAGGGTTCTCTTACATGCCACAATCGACATGGGACTGGCGCGGCGGAGTCTGTACTTCCCCTCTGAGGGCCGTTTCGCCTTGTCGCGCGTCAGGTCAATCCCGCGTTTTGATTATTAAATCTCTTCACACGAGCTATTTTTACCGCGCGGTTTGCCAACCTATGGAGTGAATCAACAACAACCAAATTAGAAGCTCCAGCACAGCGCAGTCACTGGATTGCTAGTGTACACTCAAGAATACAACAAAGGAGGTGGGGGGAGATTGTTTGGATTCACCCACAAAATACTGTTCGATTGACTGAGGGTACGTTTTACTTGCTATTTGATGAAGTAACGCAGAATTCACCTAATTTCTCAATAATTTTTGAATGTCCATCTCATCATTTGACGAAATACTGAGAAACATACGCCAGAATTTCAAGAAGTGATACCAACACGAGAGCAGTTGTTTCTACAGCCGAAATTTCCGGCTTCCAGCCACCAAGGGCTAGGGGGAGGAGCAAGAGGACGAAGTCTCAAACATGACCTTGCACCAAAAGAGCAAATTTACAACTGAAAACGCGTGGTAGCACCGCCATGTGAAAGTATTCCTTATCTTTCTTTAATGTTGAGCAATTCCGCCACCGCGGGGAAAGAGCGTTGGCATCAAGCCGTTCGCGCGTTGCCGTGTGAAAGGACCCACTTAGACCAATGTACCTTGACCAAAAAAACGCGCGGTAGATCTGACGTGAAGGAAGGAAAGACGCGCGACAAGGAAACGTTCGTGTGAAATGGCAATAAAGAAAGTTTATGCCTCTGATGTTTTCTCTCAAGAAAAGTCCCTCGACCCTGGCTGGGTTTGAATTGACGATTATCGGTTTTGAGGCGAGCAGTTTACCCCAGGACCACCATCGAGGTCGACATCTAGATGATTAAATTACCCTGATTATGTTTGTTAATGTTTTTTCTTTTTGTATTGAATTTATAATTTTCAGATAAAAGTGTTTAGGCCTATTTAAAACATTTGTTTAACATTAACACGCAATAAAAAGTATTAATTTAATTGTGGAACGCAAACCTTTGTTGTTTTCGAGTATTGCAAAAAAAAAAATGTTGAATCGAGTGCTAGCTAATTGAATTATTGGTACAATACTATAAATTGGAAGGTAAAATAAATTGGAAAGTATATTTCAATGCCAGTTTGTAAAATATAAATAATTCAACATAAAATCACATTTTAATTACATACATAAAGATTACATAAAGGTAAACTTTGCCCTAATTCATACATTCAAGTATAAACCACTTTTTACCATTTTGGAATGTTTTGAGGCCATAAAAGTCGTTAAATAATCTTTGAATTAAGTATGTTATGAATTAAGCTTAACCACTTCGGTGGTTGCATAGTATAAGGTGCTACTATCTCAGTAGACTAGACTGCCAATGACGGAGACATCAAGGCTCGAATCTCGGTCGGGTGTACTGGGGGTGGTTTTAAAAAGTGTTCTACTCTCCCTCCACGCATGCGGATACACTTCCTTTCAATATGGCCCTCCTCATCTCTAAAAATCATCAGCGTAATAAGTACTTAAGCGTATAACGTAAACTGATAATAAGATGCGATGCTAAAGGATATAGGAAAGAATATTTTAGAATATTTTCAAGTAAACCTTTTATGTCCATATATTCTAATTCTATGTTTATGGCAGCTTTAAGAAAGGAAAAAATCAGATAATTGAGTGAACATTTTTTGTTCATTGTGTCTTACTAACCGTCCCGACTACTAAGTTAGGTAACATTTTAGTAGAAATGTACCTATATATTCCTGGAGTCAAAGGGGGAAAACTATATAAGAAATACATCTCCAATACACCCGTCTAGGATTTGAACCCGACTTCGGTGCCAGTAAAACCAGACAAGACGAGCTGGACGTCTAATACACTGTATATATATTTTTTTTCTGACACTTTTTAATAAGTAATGATAACTAAAGCTCAGCCTGAGCGTGCGAGCGAGCGAGCGCGCGCGCTTGAAAGATAGAACTAGTTCTATTTTTCAAGTGCGCGCGCTCTACCCGGTACAGTCTAGTTTACAGGCGCTAGGCAATATTATTGTATGTTGGTTCATTGAGTGCTGGGGAAACTTTTTCATTTTTGACATGATATTTGACTTTTTTCTATCAGTGATAGGTTTAACACACTTGCTATTAATGGCCTAATTTAATTGGTAAGACCATAAATAATATAATGTATATATGTAAACCCGATATGTTAAAATACTTCAATATTATAATCAAAGTAGGCCTTTACAAATAAGAATCACCATTAGTTTGGAGAGAGTATGAAAAAACCACAACAATAAATAAGTTTTAACAATCATCTTCAGTTCACTGAGCCAAGATTCGAACCTTTGCCTCCCAATCAACAGCAAAGCACCAATACACCATTGGTGCGGCTAATCTGATTTTAAAACACTTCAATACACTAAAAATATTTGTAATGTTACCGAATCAAACGTTTGCACTGACATCCGCATGTACTCAAAAACCTATCAGGGTAACTTCTCAGTTGTCTCTATAGATGGTGGTACTCCCACATACAGTTCTCAATTTATTAATTGGTAATATGCACTCCTACTTTTTTATTTTTTATAAATACACAATATTTGTTGTAAGAATTTTCGAGGAGCAGAGATGTACCAAGTGTCTTTGACAGAGACATCTTCTCTAATGAACTAGGGTCTGCTAATTACCGCGCTCGCTCGCACGCTTGTCAGTCTGGCCGAACTCTTAGGGTATGAAAGGGGGATTAAAATAGGAGAAAACTTATTTATTTCAATCTGTAGACACTTTTTATGTATTATTGGGTTGTGTGGTTATATAAATTTAAAATATAATTTAATTTCCTTTAAAATTGTACTTTGTAGTTTTAAATATAAAAAATGTTTTCTAATGCGTTGCTTTATTTACCAAGGTGTAATATTATGGCGAAATGCTATGGTGGAATAGGACAAAGTATTAATGTTTTGCTCCTTCTTTCCCCAAAATAAACACAAATAGAAATAATTTCATTTTTTTAAATATTACGAAAGTTAAACCATTGTCCCTGCACAGGATATGACCAATATTTTATCCTTGGTTGTGACATCATTCTAGTAACTGCACCTGCCCAGACTTTTACTACAAGAGGTCGCATACATAGCCACACCCCTCCTCTCCTTCGCTGTAATGTATCACTGGTTTCCAAATAAGCACGTTTGGGCACACAGGCAAAGGCGTCAGTCTTGTCTAGTTTTATTTGATGGTAGTGGGAAAATCTGTTGGTGTTCGATCCTGACCAGGTGTACCGAGGTGTTTCGCCTAAATAATTTCCCTTTGTTCCTACATGTAAAGTCTGGTATTTTGATGTTAATTATATCCTCACTATCTCTACCTCATAAGTATAAACAAAGACGTACGCCACAGGGGGGAAAACTCTCTAAGGCAATGATAGGGTAGATGCCACTGTTCGAAGATATTGTTCCAGGTCAGAGCACATTTGGTTCTATTAGCTGAAGATTTGTTGCGGGGTCTTGGAGTAATAGCTCTATTAAAATGATAGCTGTCCGAAATTGAGGTTTATGGTTCCAGGACCTCGCCCATTGTTTGTGACGTTGCTAGTAATTCTGAAATGCTATTCCCGTTTCAAATTGGAATTGTTATGCGCGCGTTGCATACTAGTTCAGATATTGTAGAGCCGCGTCGCGTATCTCTAATAGACCATTGGCGTGTTCACAGACAGGATGAACAATTATCCTTCCTTTCTGATTGTTCGAGACAGAGGCGCAGAGTAATAAATTTGAGGAGGAATTGAAAATTTAATATTAAGCAGAAAAAGTCTCAGTAGTAGAAACAAATGGTTCTATTTAGATGGTGAAGTTTGAAAGATTTTCTTAAAAAATAGTTGAATTTAACATTTTAATCTTATTATCTGAATATATATATTTTATGATCAGCCCGTTCTCCTATTCCAAACAATATGTATATTTACACTATTAAGGTAAGGACAGTAAAGATAAAACTTAGAAGAAGTGTATCAGCATTTACGCTATGAAGAGTTGCAAAACTGTTTCAGAAAAAACGCCACTTCATCACATCTAGTCGGTATTATAACCCGACCTCCCTGTCATAGGCACATCAGACAGACTAACAAAAGCTTGATTCACCCGTTCGCCGAAATAGAAAACATATATATTCCTCAGAGGTGCAGTAATTTACACACTTTAAGTTGACCCATGATGCATTGCAACGCTAACGTAAAACAGCCGACTACAATCATATTTAATTTTCTAGTGGATAAACATATATTTTAGACATTGTCCCGATGGTTGCTTACAAATTATAAGCGCTGTGTCGTGGCACAATCCAATATAGCAATAAAACGCTCTTTACATTAACGAGTTATTTCAAATCTCCTCACAATGGCCAACGAAGCTGTCTGATAGCTTCTCGTTGTAGAGCGCATGTGTTGACAAATACGGATGTGCATTAATTTGAGATGGTTGGTTCTCCGCTAACATCTCGAGCAGAGCGGACAAAGTAGAGAATAGTTGAACTTCAGCATAACAGCTCGCGCCAATTAAGCGGAAATCTTGTGATTGGCTTAGAACGCGTCACATGACCACTTTTCTGCTCTGCGTTAGTTTTTCGGCGAACGTGTGAATCCACAGTAACGCCTTGTTCCGCGTGTCTACCGGTACTAAGCATATCATGTTAAGCTGCTGAATTGTACCGGAGTCTGATCTTAAGTGCTGGGATTTGGTGTCTTACAAGGTCTTAAAGAAGATGCT
Source organism: Timema cristinae (assembly GCA_039000515.1). Lineage (NCBI taxonomy): Eukaryota > Metazoa > Arthropoda > Insecta > Phasmatodea > Timematidae > Timema > Timema cristinae. The sequence goes on from JBCFYV010011164.1 coordinate 58,994,674, forward strand.
TTTTCCAGTATTTAGGTTCCAAATATATTTTGGCTCCTTAAGTGATTGCGTTATTATAATACCCTTCCGAACTTGTTTCCTTAGATTAATGCACTGATATAAATCTCGTAAGATTCAATAGTATTGATACTGAAAGATACGTTTTGGCCCGCTTCAATAATGTTCAATCAGTCATGTACCCAATTTCGACTTTGAGTGACTTTAAATAATCCAAAACATACCTTTCCCCAATACTCTAAAGCCATGGGTGCATGTGAAAAGTATCAGTAGAGCGCACTGATGACATCTTGAGGTACCTTTTCTTAGGGCGTGTGTGGGTGGATACAATTATAGCTTTTATATACACATACGGGCTACGTGTAAGAAAGACAGTAGCCTTAACCTCGCCATTTTCGAATATTATTATTATTAACATATTATAATTAGTATACACATATGTACAATATAAACCTTACATTTAATTCAGCACAGCATTCAAGTATATATAATTCAGTGCTCTCCCCAAATATTTTGGAATGGGTGCAATGCTGGGCTAACTCTCCTAACCGCCGTACCCGGATAAAATCACGTTTGTCGCACATATCATATTTTGCAAAATATTACTTTTCTCGCCCGGCTACTCAATAATGCCAACCCGCATCTTACATACGACATTTCCTGAGCGCTTCACAGAAACGTTGAGTAAATCAATCCGAGAGGCCCTACAAATGCTATTTTAACATTTCAAAATGAAGGAGAGGGTTTGCAACACCTAAACGATCCTCTGATATAAGATTATTTTGTGAACAACCTGTTATTTTCTGTTTCACCCTCATTATCAAAATCTACATTAGAACTCCTTGGTACTAATAGACTAAAAGCCTTTCTCATTTGGTGATTTCTCACTAACATTGTCCTTTCTCTGCTTGTCGTTTATGGTGGCTCCCTTAGGACCGAACTGCAAGGCTTCAGCTAATTAAAATATATAACCATCCGTCTTCGCATGTGTGAATCACGTTGAATGCGGTAGACTACATAGGATATTATAGTATTCACAATAATAGGGTCATTCCATGCCCTGTGCAGTTTGGGTGCAGTTCCTTTTCCTACTTCTGGCTGGTGTAACCACACATGATAACCATTCTTATAGGCACCACGCGTACAATTTCCGTCGTACACATATTTTTGCACTCGATGTGCTTCATCGAGATGCTCTCGTGCCAAACAATGTTCATTTTCAAAATTAATTCTTAACTGCCGAACATACTTTACTTTCTGTAGGCTCTAGCTCTCTATACATCACGCCGATTGGTAACCGTAACCTCCCGACCAAACATGAGGTAGTAGTAGAGGGGTGAACTTTATTGAATCTTGTCGATGGGACTGACATGCAAGGATAACTTATTTCAGGGTATTTTCTCGGCTGAACTAAGATTTTTTTGATGTACTGGGAAAGTATTATAGGGAGTGATCTATTAAATCTTTCTACCAGACCATATGAACTATTTTATAGAAGGAAGTTATGTGAGTTTTCTCTATCTCAAAAAGTTGGCACATTTCTTGTAATAGTTTAGACGCAAACTGTTGACATTGATCTGAATCAATTCCACTGGCACACTAAACCTTCATATTAACGACTTCCAGATTAATTTAGCTACTGTTGACACTTCTATATCTAGCATAGTATACTTATACCTCCTTCCATTTGTTAAAGTGGTAATTCACTATATGAACGTATTTATTTCATTGCGAAAGGGTCCCAGATTATCTGCCGTCACATGCTGGAGGGGAAATCATGCATTGTAGGTTTCTAAGGAGGGCTCTCAGCTTAATGATCAGCAACTTTCTTCTGGCGCACTCAGGACATTCTCTACACAACAGCTCCCACATAATATGTCCTCCTGGGCCAATAATACCTATGTCGGATTTTCTTTTAGTCCCTTTCGTAACACCTACGTGGCCACCAGTAACTGGATCATGCAATGATATTAAACTATCGGTTGATAGTAACATAGTACCACAAGCTGAAGTATATCTGGCTTCTTTCCTTCTGGCCAGCGATTGGTAATAAAGGGCCCCCGGTGTACATGCAGTCTTTTCCACTGTGCCCACCAGTTTCATGTAGCTCTGTCCTCTCAGAAAAAAAAAATACGCACGGCGGGAAATTCGAGGTCAGACCTTTCGGTCACCTGCAAACCGGGCTATAATGAGTTTGACATTTGGTTTGGGAAGTATGGTTACTCTATATTTATATTTATATATTTGTAATCAAACGGAATACGATCTACAAGCTGCGTTTAAAGGGTGATATCGTGTGTGTCTACCGTCAGGAAGGGCATTTTTAACCAAACAAGGAAGGCGCTTAGCCACCGCTCATAAACCCGAGGCCTAGGTCCAGCGGGTTTCCATGGCAACGTCCTCTCGGTCGTATACAGTCGGAGCGAAGTAAGAACAATCTTTATTGTGCGTCCCGTCCGGGGATATCTCTACAGTATGATTTTGGTGGGAATTTAACAGTAGAAGTCAATTATTAACGTAACTAGAACAATTTTTATATATTCATACATAAATTTCATGTTATCTGCAGCTGTCACTTTTGTTTATATTAACAATACCTATAAAAATGATACAAATAATAAAGTAAATTGTTATCAATGTTGACTGCTAAGAAATCTGTTTGAATTCTATCTACTGTTCTTCCAACCAGATTTAAGATATAAAACTAATGTGGTAGTAATGAGGAAGGTGGAATTGGAGGGAAAAACGTACAAACATTTGTCTAAAGCAGGAATGGAAAAGCATTTATTAAACAAATTCTCAGTACTCCCAACCAGGATTCGAATCAGAATCTCAGTCAGCTGTAAAGCAGTGTACTGCGAGAGTGGCTCGTTAGTTTGTGACATGGTATATTTTCTTAAAACAATAGTCACCATAGCTATAACGCAACTCGAGGGCAATTGGTTGGTGAGTCAGTGTTCGAGGGAGGGCGGGTTAGTGAAAGGTACCAGGCAGATACGAGTAGACCTTGAACCTTCCTACCAGCTCGGGAGCACACCTGAGTCTACATGTCTGTTCGACTGATATCGTGATAGTTCACTCGCCAACTACTCTGGCGCTAGGCTCGCCTTGCACCACATTCTGATGCTCACCGAAGCAAAGACAACAAGATAAGCTCCATACACACGTATTTTAATCCATTAGGGAAACTTGCGACGAAATAATTATGTCATTTATCACGGAATAACAATCAAAGTAATATTAGAAAAACTGCGTGTTTTCACACAAACATTGTTTTCATCCTTGTTTTAGGAAAATAGGTTTTGTTACCAACAAAAAAATAAAATTCCTTTCCGAGTATATTTTGTGTGCGTAAAAATAAGTTCGCAGTGCTTTTAATTTAAATAAGTAGTTTACATAATCTCAAACCTTGATGTAAAATTCGGGCCATACATTTTATACTGCGTATAACCGGAACGGGTAGTAAGACGTGGTGCTTAAAAAAATGTATATGTATGTTGGCAACATTTGTCATTTGAAATTCGTTTAACTTTTTACGGCCGTTCGTTTTTATGTGCGTTTTATTTCTTTGTTTCGTATTATTATTTTATTCATATTAACGTCTCAATAGTTAAATTTAAATATATAAATGTCTGAAACAAAAAGAAAAGTAAAGTGATATCAATTCAAGGCTACAAGTTAATTGCTACTCAATACAAAGTGATGGGTTTTTAAAATGACACATTTTTAATCGATATTCTAAGAGTTTCTTAAAACTAATTTTGACCGCATATTTGTTCTTGTAATACTAAAAGTGATTAACTAAACATTTTGACTACTGAACTAAAAGTACATTGAAATGAATGATCTATGATGGATAGTCTACTAGACCCGTTGGCTGTGTGCTTCAGTTTATTCACATTTATATAAATGTGTTAAACATATTGAACACGTTTTGGATTTTACGGCGATACTTCGCAAAGAAGGTAGCATTCGTTACACTTTTTCAATGCTGTGTTTAAATTAAATCTTGTTGTTTTTTTTTTTGTCATAAAAAGGTTACACAACAATTTGTAAATTTCCAGTGATATGAAAATGAATTAATATTGTAATTTTTTTAAATTTAATTGGAAACATTCACTGCAAAGACATGACAAAAGTGTCGAAGACATTTAAAATGTATAATAATGAGTAGTCTATTTTGATGTACAATATTTATTTGTTTAGATGAAAACTATCCCAAACATGTGTCGTCAATAAACATAAATATTTCGGTGAAGTTGTTAAAATGATATAATTCGTTTTTTGAAATATTTTTATTAGGAGGATAGAATAGGACCAAGATAGTCTAGTAGAGGATCACAATTTTAAAATAATGTTTTTTATTCAAAGTCGAACGGGTTTAAATATATATATATATATATTATATTAGTAATGCTAAACACAAGTTCTTAACAGATATTTTGTTTTCAGAACTAGAACTTTATTTTATTCAATACTCGCTTAGGTGGTCGAATAGTCTAAGGCATCACTCGTGTCATACTGGCCTACTGATGATGGGAGATCTGAGTTCAAATCTCTGTCGATTTGAATGAGGTGGTTTTTCCTTTCACGCAAATGCGGATACACTACCTCAAAAATGTTTCCTTCCTCATCCCTACTCTATCAGAGTAATTATATACATTCGTATAACCTGAAAAAAAAAACCTCTGGCTTCGATTCCATTTAGGGAATGTTTTCAAATATTCGCCTCGACTTGGCTTCGAACTGGAAAAAAAGGTTTGCATACCCTTACAAACCATAATCAGCAATTTACTAAACTATGCTCAAATCTCCATGATATAGTCGAATATTCGCCACGCTAGTATGATAGTCACGTGACATGTTAATTAGCACCGCGTCCTACTACCCGTTCGGACTGTACGCTTATGTATTAATTACGTTCATAGGTTATGGATGACTAAGTTTGAATTTAGAGGTACCCGCATTCGCGTGGAAGGAGTGTGGCAAACTATTTAGGCAAAAACATTCAGTACACCCAACAGGGATCGAACCACGATCTCCCTGTCATCGGCAGTCCGCTAGTCTCCTGCCTTAGGCCATGCGGCCACCGAAGCGGGTTGTATCAAAGTTACCGCAACAAAAGTTCTATTTTATAGACTGTCCTTCCTACCGTGTCCTTATTGTAAGCAAGAGCGTGCACCTTTTTTTAGTGTGGATATAAAGTCTTCGTAACTTAACCGTTTATTAAGTTTACTGTTGGTTGGCGTTTCATTTTACCGCCAACCATTGGCGTGTTCGTCCAGTTACGGTGGAAGACTTCCGTTACCTCCTAGTAGCCCACTCGTAGCACGATATTTGTTACAAAGCTCTTGATTGGCTTACATTGAATATCGAGAGTATAAAAATACCTAGTGACATCTACTGAGTTGTTTTTAAAAATAAAGTATCTTAGGTACTGAAACTCTTCATTTCTTATTGCATTCTTTGATTGGTTCTTAAAACAAAAGGAAGTCGAATTTATTCATTTGACGCGTTTATTAACAGAACTACTTTAGGTTATGTGATTTTTACTTTTGTTTGATTTATATATTCATATATGTGGAAAGAATAAAAAATAATCATTCAAAGTCGTCATCGTAATTTTTAACCATCCATGGTATTCAAAGGCATAGAATAAATGTAACCTCTTTCTAATAATATCAACTGCCATAGTAAACATTTTATATCGGGATGTTTTATTTTAATATGGCCTAAATGTCATGCGTTGGCCGGTAGGACGGGAGGCTGGGCTTAGAATTTTCCCGGGTGCACGTAGTGGTGGCTTTCCTCAATGTTTATCATATACTACGCAAATTCAGTTACATTTTTCACTGAACTCTACCTTCTTCATCCCATACCAACTAACGTGATTAAATGCCTACAGTCCGGATGGGTAGTAAAATGTAGATTATAAAAAATATATTCCTATTCTCTTATGATTGGTGAGCTGGCGGTCTAGGGTAAGGTGTCGGACTTCTGTACTGGTGGTCCGGGGTTTCATCCTGTGTCCCAGCACATGATTATCTGATTGCCAACCCTTCCTTCACCTCTGACAAGACTTGTATTAATCGAACTTGTGAATGTGTGGAATGCCAGACCTCCACTTTAAACTGTAGGTCTCATTCCATTTCATTTCACTCACAATCACCCTACATTATCATTAGCGTATGTGCGTATAGACCCGAACGGGTAGCTTAAGACGCGGTGCTAATAATATAATAATAATAATAATAATAATAATATAATAATAATAATAATGAATATCATATCTTAGATTAATTTACATAGTTATGTTTTAAAATTTTAAATAATTTATTATATTTAAGGACGCCCACTTTTCTGGAGTATTTTAAAATTCATAATTCATACAACATTATTAAAAATACTTAAAATTGCCTCAAAACAATATTTAATATTTAAAAATAAAATACTTTCCATCCTATTCGGCGACTTCCCCACAAGCCAATTCATGGATAATCCTCCTAAAATAAATTTCTAAATACAGGTCTTGTTGCCACCATCTAGGCTTATTATTTTATGAAAATATAATTATTGTTTTATCAACGTTTTGATAATCCAGTTGGTTGTAACTATCCCACTAGGCTATATCTGAAAGTCTCCGCGCAGTTGTATCCAATTTCCTTCGTTCTGCTAATATCCGCACAGGATCCTATAGTAGGATTCTGATAGGGATACTATTTTAGAAACTATAAACACTTTTTTGCAGTAACTTTGATATAATTTTACTTTATTTTTAGTTATTTTATAGTTATTGACGAAAATGACAGTTGAAGATCGTATATATTGGCATATATGACAGTATTTTAGTAGCTTTTTAACCGCCAAAATATCTCCTAACTATTGAAATGTGAGTGTGGATGTCTCTTGTCTCTGTTCCAGCACTGGAGAGGAAGATATCTGTCCGAGCCAACAGGGACGAACTGGTTCAGAAGGGGATCCTCATGCCAGACAGTCCCACGTCCCCTCTTCCCGAGCCAGGTAATAATAACCTCCTTCAGTTATTAGATAATAGAGTCCGTCTCACTCATGACAGATGTTCAACAACCATCGCCTTAGATCATACGGACAACAAAGCTTAGTTTTCCCTTTAACTACCTACTAATATGCTTAGGATTAAGTGTTAAGTCCTGCTTTGTTTTACAAAGCTTTGCGCACACGAGTTTTTTTTTCACCTCGTTAAATAAATTGCCATCTTTTAGCCAAATAGAAGGCTGGGGTGCCTATAATGCGGCGCGTAACAGTTGGGCTTCGAGACCCTTGTTCCAAAAGTTAATAGCTTAGTTGGATCACTATCACCAACTAGAAGAACTATCATCATAGTTTAGTTGGGCAACGTTCACTGGCCAGGAGGATTATCGTCATAGTTTAGTTGGGCAAACGACGTTGTACGATATTTGGGGCAACTACTGGAGGATTATCGTCATAGTTTATTGGGCAACGTTCACTGGTCAGGGAATTAATTGCTTCATAGTAATTATCTTGAGGGCAACGTTCACTGGCCAGGAGGATTATCGTCATAGTTTAGTTGGGCAACGTTCCCCTGGTCTAGTTGAGGATTATTGTCAATAGTTTAGTTGGGCAACGTTCACTGGTCAGGAGGATTATCGTCATAGATTAGTTGGGCAAAGTCACTGGCCAGGAGGATTATCGTCATAGTTTAGTTGGGCAACGTTCACTGGCCAGGAGGATTATCGTCATAGTTTATTTGGGCAACGTTCACTGGCCAGGAGGATTATCGTCATAGTTTAGTTGGGGCAACGTTCACTGGCCAGGAGGATTATCGTCATAGTTTATTTGGGCAACGTTCACTGGCCAGGAGGATTATCGTCATTTTAGTTGGCAACGTACTGCCGAGTTTATCGTCAATTTAGTTGGGCAACGTTCACTGGCCAGGAGGATTATCGTCATAGTTTATTTGGGCAACGTTCACTGGCCAGGAGGATTATCGTCATAGTTTATTGGGCAACGTTCACTGGCCAGGAGGATTATCGTCATAGTTTATTTGGGCAAACGTTCACTGGCCAGGAGGATTATCGTCATATTTTGGTTGGGCAACGTTCACTGGTCAGGAGGATTATCGTCATAGTTTAGTTGGGCAACGTTCACTGGCCAGGAGGATTATCGTCATAGTTTATTTGGGCAACATTCGTTCACTTTTGGGGTTCGGGAGGATTATCGTCATAGTTTAGTTGGGCTACATTCACTGGTCAGGACTAACATTTAATAAATTTTACGGGTTAGAGATGAATTTGACCCCGCTAATCTTTTTGCCTTGTATTAGGCTAGGCTTGTTTAGTTTAATTTAGGCTAGGTTACATTACCTTAGCATTTTGTTGTGTATGATTTTACTATATCCATCACTTGATGTTTTCCACTCAGCCTGAGAAAATATTTACAACCATCCTTTTAAAGAGAGCCACAACAGCCGGGTCAGAGTTAGTACAACGAACTATACGCCTTGTTTACAAGTAACTCGTGACCCAGTTATTGTAAGGGCGGAATTAACGATACCATTTTAAAATGCAGGTCATATCAGGTACACGTGGCACAGCTGAAATTTACGCCCCCCCCTACCATGTATCATACTCAAGGCCAACAAGGGTGAGATAGGTGACCTGGTGGTCTAGGGGTAAGGTGTCAGACTTTTTGCTGGCGGCCGGGGTTCAATCCTCGGTTCCCGGGTACAAGATTTATCTGATTTCCAAACCCTTCCTTCACTCTGACAATACATCTTGTGAATGGGGGAAATGCCAGGCCACCACCGTGGTTCGGATTCCACGTTAAACTGTAGGTCCTTCATTTTCATCTCAGATCACCTCACTAACCAATACACATTAGCGTAAGTGCGTATAACCGAACGGGTTAGTAAGACGCCGGTGCTAATAATAAATAATAAAAATAAATAATAATAATAATAATAAGGGTGAGGATTGCTATCAAGATAACAGTAGCCCCACTTCATTTGAAAGGTCAGAAACAAGCAATTCAATAACAGGAAACACGAACTCGCTACCTTTCTTACCCGATGATTTACCCCGCCTCCAAACTTTATAATCCTGTTACCATACTATATATTTAGCAACACCATGTTACATTGTTCTATAGAGCCTATATTTGACCGTCCGGGAATGTTAGCATCATAGCTCAGACCAGTCCTCGCCTTCAACGACGAGAATCCGGCTTAGATTTTTATTTGTGTTCATTTGAAGGGAATGGCAAAATGGCAGTTTTTTAAGCTTAAAAATCACTCAAATCATCTTCATTTATTTTATAATTATTTATTATGTTTATGTAAATTGACTTTATTTGTGTTGAGGGAAGCTTAACCTATGTTTCTAATCAGTTTGATCTCAGATCTGCGATATTTCGCGTGAAACTTATTTGAAAATGAGCTAATTTATCAATCATGATTTTAAAAAAGATTATATGTTAAGTTTTTATTTCAATAGGTATACTTGGATAACTTTCAACATCATTTTAATCTAAACAATTTAAAATAATAATAAAACCCTTTCTTAAATAACGTGAGATCTTGGGACGCATGCGCTTAGGTTATTTTGCTTAGCAGATATTTCGAAATTTCAGCAATAAGGCGTACTTCAAATTGTTTTCAGCCATGCTTTGCCTAATAATAACAAAAATAAACAAAATACTAACTAAAATATTGAAGCTATTATTAAATTACGTATAAATTTTATTTTACTCAAATAAGTCCAAATTTTATTGGACGAAATCTATATAGTTTTTAGATACACTTACATGTATTCATACATTAAACCAAGTGATCTGCAGGTGTCACTTTTGATAGATGTTATCAATTTTTGGCTTAATCAAGGGGTTTGTATTTTATAAAAGGCTCTTCTTATGAAAATTGACTGTAGTTTAAGAAAACAAATTTATTTTTTCTAAAACACAAGACTGTTAGTATAAATTCAAATGCCAAATATTTATCATTGTATTTATGTTACCCCTTTTTCACATTTTAATAAATTCTCGTTGGAATGTTTAAATTATAACTGCAGCGTATTGAGGAAAAAACATTTTTTTATTTTATAAAACCTATTAACCCGCACTGTCATCGAATTAACCACAATCTTTCATTAAGAAATTCCGAAAAATTAAGTGCGATAAGGAGTTAGATAACACAAGTCACGTGTTTATTAAACCTTGGATTTAAAAAGGGCACTTTAAATCACTCAATTGGGTTTAAAATAACGGTAATTATGAGGGGGTAACTTTTTTTAAGTATCATTATATTTCTTACTTTCACTGTTTTTTTTTAATTTAATCAAAATATACGTTCACTAAACAAATTGCATAAAACATTCCAACCTTTAACATAATTTTGTATATTGGGAAAAAGTATTATTCTATTAAGTTTGCTCTTTAAATTGTGTTTAAGACTTAATTCCCAAAATTTTATTAATGAAAAGAAAACTAGATCTAAGAATTAAAAGAACTCTTATGACAATTTTTCTCATGTTACAATTTGAATTATAATGTATTTGGGGTTTTTCTTGGCATGGGGTAGTTTTTTTGGGGGTACTACGCTCGTTTTACATACACAAACAAGTGAAAAAGGGAAAGTAAGGTATTTTCCTGTCCTCACATCGAACCAACACCTTGAAAAGTTATTTATTTTTTGTGGACAGCAAAACCCCCTTTAAGTCACACCTGCCCTCTAGCGCCAGGGATCGAGTTGGCCCCCCCGTCGTGGTTTCCTGTGAATTCACAGGTGCAGTAGTAGTAACCTTTGGGTTTAAATCACTGTTGAACTCTTTCAAATTAAAATCTGAATTTGAATTAACAGTAATACATGTGGTCTTTTTTTTTCAGTTTTAAATTAAGATAGGCTACCTTCGTCTCTAAATTTTAATTCTCACTACACAGCCTAATGTGGATATTTTTGTAAAGTGTTATTACTATAGTATTGATTTTTTTGAAAACTAGTTTATTTAAAAGAGCTAAGACTTGAATGTTTTATTTGTAATTTAAAGAAATTATTATTATAAAGTAATGCTGTTTTAAATATGGAAATTGAAAAAGTAGATTGATCATGAAATATACTTGACAAATTTTAATCTTAAAAACCCTTTGGTAGCAAATTTTATGAGATTAAAAAAAAAACTTCGACTCATAATCTCATATAAAAAAAGTAAATTAATATTTTATTCATGCATGTATGCATATTATTGACTTTTTTTATATGAAATACGAGTCGATGAAGTATTTTTTACATTATCGGAAAATATGTTACAAAAGTAGGCCTATATTTATTTATATTTTATTTAGCACGGTGTCTTATTAACCGTTCGGGTTATACGCTTATGTACTAATTAACACTGATGGGTTAGGAATTAGGAAGTTTGAATACAGAGGAATTGAACCCGCATTTGTGTGAAGAGAGAGTAGACAACCATTTAGGAACCCCCCCTCGCAGTTCACCCGAGCGAGATTTGAACCTCGATCTCCCCGTCCTCGGCAGTCGACTATCACGAAATTAATGCGTTAGCCAACTACGCCACCTAGGGGGGTAGAAGGGTTTTTGGATTAAATTTGTCAAATGTCTTTCAGTATCATACAACCTTTTCAAAATTTTATATTTAAAACAACATAACTTTATAATAAAAATGTGTTTTAAACTAAAATAAAACATCAAGGCACAAACTTACAATGTCATATATTCTATTCGTTAGGACTTTTAAAATAAAGTTAACGTTTAAAGACCACACTTTGATTTTCAATGTTCAGTTAGAGCTAGCGTCCCCCCTTAAAGGGTTTGAAAATTTAAAAAGTAAGAAATTGAGAACGACTAAGGTTTTTTTTAGAGTTACGTGCGGAGACACTACTCTATGGGGGCTGGTGAGAGCCTCCCAAACCACTGTTGACACATCTCGCTTATCCGAGCAGGGCTTTGGGACGCGATGCACCACCAGGTCGTGACGTAGTTCCAATTTTGCCTTAACCCTACAGGCTAAATATGCAAATTTCAAAATATTTAAATTGTATTTAATGGTTTCTCTTTGCTATTCGGAGAGGTTATTTCCTGTTGTCAATAGCTATTAGTATTATTGACAATAGCTGTAGGCCTACCTATGTTGTTATCGTCTTGTAAGTTTATCTGTAGGTCTGAATGGATAATATGGGACGTATTTTTTCTTCACTTTCTCCCCTCTATACATGTCCATGGTTAATTAAGGGGGGTTTTTTATTTCACTATTAAATTGTGTGCTTAAAAATTGAGTATGTTTCTACTGTTTTAGATAGTGAATTATTTTGAAGCTTAAAAAATAGCGTTAAAATACACGCCTGTTTAAAATAAACAGAGTAGGTATACCATCTTTATTTGCATAGAAAAAAGTATTATAGATTATAAAATTATATGTATGCATATGATTATTGAATAACATGGCGTGTTATAAACAACATAAACACGTATCATACTTTAATCTGTTTTCCTAACAACCTCATAACTTCACAGTTATTTAAACAATATATTGGTTCAAATTAAGCCAATCAAAGCTTTGTACAAATCTAGTGCTCCGAGAAGCTTAGTGATAAGAACTAATGGAAGGTACCTGTCCGTAACTTGACGAGCACATCAAAATAGTATTGTAAAACTCAACGCCAAATTTAACCAACAGTTAGACTTTACAAACTGTCAAGTTACGAGGACTTTAACGTGACATTGTAAGATTGGGCTTAAGTCTTAACTCATTAATTATCTACTCTTTACTCAATATTTAAAGTTTTAGAATGTTTTCTAAAATGTTGTTAATCTATATTATGTAAATAAATAGACATAAGTACTCTTGCGACTTACAAAACAAAATAAATAGATCCCCGCAGATGGTCGCATCGGCATCCATG
>JBCFYV010011165.1:0-83071 GCA_039000515.1 Timema cristinae
AAAAATTATTTTAAAAATAAATTTAAAGGTGTTGAATGAAAGTACACGGGGTTTGAAATGAAAAAGGAAGTGTGAGTACAATAACTAGTTGTTATTTTTCGTTTCATTTGCGTAAGAATTCAAACAAATTACTAGAGTGTAACAAATCTCTGAAGTTGGTGTCAATATGAACTAATTCAGTGGTGAGGCCAAGCCAACTCTTCAACTATAAATTATTATAATTTTTTTTTGTTTCTTCTATAAAATAAGAATTCGTTTTACTTTCAGAAAGACAGACTAATTTAGATAATTAATTATCATTTCATTTTATGTCTAACTATTAAATTTTTTATTATATATATTTTTTGTTTTGTTTTGTCTCAACAATACTGTTCTATACTTTAACTTAGATTTATATTTACCCGGAATTCCTTAGGTAGGCTTGGGATGTGGTAAAGTGGAAAACAATAATAAATCCACAAAAGTGCCAACAATAGTTATTTTATGCATTTATTTTTCATTGTCTAAATTAAATTTTTTTTCAACAAACCATTTTATCTGAATTGTTCATTTTTTAGTTTTAAGTTCACCCAGTGGTCTCGAGTATTGAGAATCGTAGTGCCAATGATTGAATAAACCGAGGCCAAATTTCTTTTTTTTTCTTGTAATTATTATTATTTTCCTCCTAGATACTAGGGGTGGCGCCCGACAATAACACCGTCCTTATACATCTTGATGTTAACTATTGTTGTTATATTAACAAGATGCAGAGGACAATAATATTAGACACAATCAATATAAATAAGTTATATAATATATATAAAGGTTACAATAATATATATATTTTTTTATTACAATACTACAAGTTGGAATTTCCGATGAATAACACTTTAAAAGTAACATTTTCCATCCTATTATCATTGAAATTATAGAACAGCTAGACTGTCGTTTTCAACAAGTAAATTAAATTTGCGACACCTTCAAAATAATGTTGAGTGAAGTGACGATAAAGACATCAAATCAAGAAACGGTCCCATTAAAAGAAACCATGGAAGAGGCAACTAGAAGATTAATATAAAACTACCCCAGTGATCTAACAAAAAATTTAATTAATCAAATAGATAACCTACAAGTAGTTTTCAAGTCAACTTTCAAAAATGCATTGAAGAAAACCAAAAACAAATGTGTCCCACTTAGTTTACTAAACGAGATCTACAAACTAAAACTTCAAAGTGTCTTTCCAAAAATTTGTATTGTTTTAAGATTATTTTGCACACTGCCTGTTAGTGTTGCATTGGGGGAAAGGGGATTCAGAAAACTCGCATTAATTAAGAATGACCTAAGATATACTTTAGTGCAAGACAAGTTAAACCATTTAACCATGTTATCTGTAGATATGAATTAGCTTCCAAAATTGGTTATTCTAACGTTATCACTGAGTTCGCACAAAACAAAAGTCAGGAGCTTTAGAATGCCAGAGTAAATAGAACTAAACTTAAGCAAGATGATTTAATTTCAAGTGTTTTAATAAACCTGCAAAAATATAGTTTTGTTATTAATATTGCAATTTAGGCCTATATATTTTTACATGTAATGATATGTTTCCCAAATATAAAAAAAACTCAAATCTAAAGTGATAATACTACTATATTTTCATAGTATTAATTAAAATTGTAATTCAGGCAATACGTGAAGTTTAAATAAAATTTTAAGCACTAATTAGGCCTCCTTTTCTGTTCATATGTGGACAATTATAAATTTAATAAAAGAAAATAATAACTATGGTTTTGATTTTATTAACAGCTATTTGAAACCTTCCTATAGCGTTTCTAGTTTTCATCCGAATTTTAACCAAATGAGCTCAGTAGGCTTACTCCACTGTATAAAGTTTGCAGATATATTTTGTTTGAAACGTAATGATCATAAACAAATCAAAAGTAGGCATTTTAACCATGGCATTGAATAAAAATGAAGACTAAATTTTGCCAGGCATTGTGTTTATAACACTCATCGTGGGGAGGGGGGGCCCGAGTATGATGATTGTCGTGGTGCCCACAAAATCTATGGGTGGCCCTGCAGTTAGAAATGCAAAATACAATATTACAAAAACAAAACATAAGGAAACTAAATTATTAATATATCCTAACTATTTAGGGGGTTTGGGGGTCAACATCCCCCCCTAGGTATGGTTCTGCCCAGCCACCCCAAACAACTATTGAGGTCTGATACTAATTACTTATAATATTTCAAAATGAAGAATCAGTCAATGTTGAGCTCCATTGGTATCTACATTACACAATGTATTAACAATTTAATAAAGCCGATCTTCATATAATCTGTCAGAAAATTTAGGAAAAAATGGTAATATGTTGTTATTATTATGCATTATTTAGGGCCTATAGCACAATAAGACTGGCAAAACTATCGTCCCTGACCAATTATAGAATAACAACTTTTAACTAGCACCAGTTGGAGATGATTTCTGTCAAGTTCAGTATATTTAATAAATTCCTCAAATTTTTGGAGGTTTCAGCAATTTAACCTTAGTTGTTCATTTTTAAACTCTAACCATAGATGTGAGTTCAAACCTAAACAAGTTTTTGTGGCATTTAAAAAATAAATAGTCCGTCCCCCCAATGAATGGCTGTTGAATGTAATTTGTCACATACAAATTGTCCTTTGCTCTATTCGGGCTTTAGGCCCACCACACTTTGGACGCAGGGCAGGTGCAGCAAAAGCAGAGGGCAGGCATAGCACAGGAAGAGGTTTCTGTAAGGCACTGCACATTGAACACAGTACTGGCAGAGGGCAGGCATAGCACAAGAATAGGTTTTTGCAAGTCACCGAAGATTTGAAGTGATACCGGGAGCTTTCACCCAGTGGTACAAGACGTGATATGGCATATGGTTTAGAGAAACTTCTGATAGATTTGGATTCCGAGTCAGACTCTGAATTAATTAATTTAATTTTACTCTACTCTCTTAGTAAAAAAAAGAAAAAAAAAGACGAAAATTGTAATTTACTTAATGCACAGTGTCTAGTAACATCTAATTCTTCTAATGGGTTATACAAACTACTGTAAATTAATTTCACTAACGTACAAAATATAGAAATCTTTTTCCATAGCTCATCTTTCAGATTCGTCCTCATGTAGTCTGAATTGCTTGTTTCATATAAAAATGGATGGTCTTAAACTAATTGGATACAATGTTCCATCACAATACACAAAAAACTACGTGACATAGGTGCAGAGGACACAAGAAAACTGTATGTCTACTACTATCAGAGAGACGTGAAAGAGTTATCCCTACACTACACCTGCACTCTGCCCAGTGTGCGGTAACCTATAAGAACACGTGTATTACAGATTTCCCTATTCCTCGCCTGTCCTTAAGGTGCGGCGCCACAGCCACCGGACTGGACTTTACTTGACATGACTTGAGTCCAGTGTGATTTTCCACACAATGTTTATTTATTGTTTAGGCGCCACTGCGACCAGACTAGACTGGACTTGACATGATCTGCCGACCGGAGTCAGGTCGAGTACGGTCCCAATTAGAAAACTAACTTGAATCTGTTTCCCCCACCACTCGTAAAAAACACTATCTCCAGCACGTGATCAATTGTTTACCTACCGTACGTCTGCTATTTTCATATTTAAAATTTTATTTAAAGTACAAATTTAAAGTAATTACAATTATATTTAAAGTGTCTATATTCTTCTTAAAAATAAGTTCTCGAATATTAAAACTTGCTTTTATAAACAGTTCCAATGTTATTAAAACAATTTAAAATGTCTTTGGAAGATCAACTTGTAGAGACAGTCCAAGAGCACAGTGTATTGCATGACACAAGTAACAAGAAATTTTGCAACGCCAGGATGAAACACAAAATTTGGGATGAAATATTAGCTAAACTGAACATTAAATTGGGAGAGTGAAATATAATTTGTATAACTTACATTTTTATTTCTATTTTTTACAGTAAAATATTTTTTCATAAAAATTTGTAAAAAGGAATCATAATTTTACTTTGCTTGCTAGTAACATGCATAATCTGAACAATATAAATTACATCTTCTTGGTTGTTATTTATTCCCTTATTTGGTATAAGCTTTGGTCTTCCACAATTATGACATGTTTATGTGATGTTACACCCTCTTCAAATCTTATTTATAATAAAGATGATTAATTTAAATTCATACTATCGTAAAGTTTGTGAAATTTTGAAATGTTATGTGGAAGAAACTTTCTGTGGGATGATTTGGTTAGTCGAAAGTAGTTTTTAAACTGCTCATCTGTCAAAGATTATATTAATGTATGAAACTCGCCTAACACATTTCTTTCAGCTGACAGAAGAATTCCACAACCTCATAACCGTTTATTCTAGGGTAAAAGAAGAGATGAGCAGGTGACAACAACCGACTTTAAAACCAGATATAACCATTAGTTTAGGATTAAACCGTTAGACAGCACTCCAAACATTAAAACATGAATCACGTTATAAGTTATAACAAAAGATGGCAGTAACAGATCTGAATAAATTTAATTGTATCACAAATAATAGTAAATCCATTATTTGTGAATTAAGTAAAGGATAATGTTAATGTAAATAATGATAGTTAATCTTAATTATGTGTAAAAAGAAACCCATCTGCGGAATGAGCACAAATGGTGGGGATCATCGTTATTATCAAATTATATGTATTTAACGTTAGATATTACTCCTCTACACTACCGCCATGTTTAAGGGGCCACAGTTTCTATATTTGAATCTGCGTCATGAGCACACATGGTGGCAATTACAGTTATAGGTGTAAAAAGAGACCCTGCATGGTCGTGGAACCTGGTTCTGCCGTTATTTTCAGATTGATTGCCTTTAAACTATAATAACCTAATACAGACATGTTGGGCGCTAGTTTAAGGTGCCACAGTTTCTATATTTGAATCTGCGGCATGAGCACACATGGTGGGGCTCATAGTTCTATATGTCTATAATGACCATGCATATGTGTGGAACCCGGGTCTGCCGTTATTTTGGAAATATGCCTTCAAACCTAAATTAGACTCGAAATTAGCACTGCGCGACCGCCGGTTTAAGGCGCCACAGTTTCTATATTTGAATCTGCGTCATGAGCACACATGGTGGCAATTATAGTTCTATATGTCTATAATGACCCTGCATAAGTGTGGAACCCGGGTCTGCCGTTATTATCGAATTATATGTATTTAAAGTTAGATATTACTCCTCTACACTACCGCCATGTTTAAGGGGCCACAGTTTCTATATTTGAATCTGCGTCATGAGCACACATGGTGGCAATTACAGTTAAAGGTGTAAAAAGAGACCCTGCATGGTCGTGGAACCTGGTTCTGCCGTTATTTTCAGATTGATTGCCTTTAAACTATAATAACCTAATACAGACATGTTGGGCGCTAGTTTAAGGTGCCACAGTTTCTATATTTGAATCTGCGGCATGAGCACACATGGTGGGGATCATAGTTCTATATGTCTATAATGACCCTGCATATGTGTGGAACCCGGGTCTGCCGTTATTTTGGAAATATGCCTTCAAACCTAAATTTGACTCGAAATTAGCACTGCGCGACCGCCGGTTTAAGGCGCCACAGTTTCTATATTTGAATCTGCGTCATGAGCACACATGGTGGCAATTATAGTTCTATATGTCTATAATGACCCTGCATAAGTGTGGAACCCGGGTCTGCCGTTATTATCGAATTATATGTATTTAAAGTTAGATATTACTCCTCTACACTACCGCCATGTTTAAGGGGCCACAGTTTCTATATTTGAATCTGCGTCATGAGCACACATGGTGGCAATTACAGTTAAAGGTGTAAAAAGAGACCCTGCATGGTCGTGGAACCTGGTTCTGCCGTTATTTTCAGATTGATTGCCTTTAAACTATAATAACCTAATACAGACATGTTGGGCGCTAGTTTAAGGTGCCACAGTTTCTATATTTGAATCTGCGGCATGACACACATGGTGGGGATCATAGTTCTATATGTCTATAATGACCCTGCATATTTGTGAACCGGGTCTACCGTTATTTTGGAAATATGCCTTCAAACCTAAATTAGACTCGAAATTAGCACTGCGCGACCGCCGGTTTAAGGCGCCACAGTTTCTATATTTGAATCTGCGTCATGAGCACACATGGTGGCAATTATAGTTCTATATGTCAATAATGACCCGCATAAGTGTGGAACCCGGTCTGCCGTTATTATCGAATTATATGTATTTAAAGTTAGATATTACTCCTCTACACTACCGCCATGTTTAAGGGGCCACAGTTTCTATATTTGAATCTGCGTCATGAGCACACATGGTGGCAATTACAGTTAAAGGTGTAAAAAGAGACCCTGCATGGTCGTGGAACCTGGTTCTGCCGTTATTTTCAGATTGATTGCCTTTAAACTATAATAACCTAATACAGACATGTTGGGCGCTAGTTTAAGGTGCCACAGTTTCTATATTTGAATCTGCGGCATGAGCACACATGGTGGGATCATAGTTCTATATGTCTATAATGACCCTGCATATTGTGGAACCGGTCTACCGTTATTTTGGAAATATGCCTTTAAACCTAAATTAGACTCGAAATTAGCACTGCGCGACCGCCGGTTTAAGGCGCCACAGTTTCTATATTTGAATCTGCGTCATGAGCACACATGGTGGCAATTATAGTTCTATATGTCAATAATGACCCTGCATAAGTGTGGAACCCGGGTCTGCCGTTATTATCGAATTATATGTATTTAAAGTTAGATATTATCCTCTACACTACCGCCATGTTTAAGGGCCACAGTTTCTATATTTGAATCTGCGTCATGAGCACACATGGTGGCAATTACAGTTAAAGGTGTAAAAAGAGACCCTGCATGGTCGTGGAACCTGGTTCTGCCGTTATTTTCAGATTGATTGCCTTTAAACTATAATAACCTAATACAGACATGTTGGGCGCTAGTTTAAGGTGCCACAGTTTCTATATTTGAATCTGCGGCATGAGCACACATGGTGGGATCATAGTTCTATATGTCTATAATGACCCTGCATATTGTGGAACCCGGGTCTGCCGTTATTTTGGAAATATGCCTTCAAACCTAAATTGACTCGAAATTAGCACTGCGCGACCGCCGGTTTAAGGCGCCACAGTTTCTATATTTGAATCTGCGTCATGAGCACACATGGTGGCAATTATAGTTCTATATGTCTATAATGACCCGCATAAGTGTGGAACCCGGTCTGCCGTTATTATCGAATTATATGTATTTAAAGTTAGATATTACTCCTCTACACTACCGCCATGTTTAAGGGCCACAGTTTCTATATTGAATCTGCGTCATGAGCACACATGGTGGCAATTACAGTTAAAGTGTAAAAGAGACCCTGCATGGTCGTGGAACCTGGTTCTGCCGTTATTTCAGATTGATTGCCTTTAACATATAACCTAATACAGACATGTTGGGCGCAGTTTAAGGTGCACGTTTCTATATTTGAATCTGCGGCATGAGCACACATGTGGGATCATAGTTCTATATGTCTATAATGACCTGCATATTGTGGAACGGGTCTCCGTTATTTTGGAATATGCCTTCAAACCTAAATTGACTCGAAATAGCAGCGCGACGCCGTTAAGGCGCCACAGTTTCTATATTTGAATCGCGTCATGAGCACACATGGTGCAATTATATTCTATATGTCATAATGACCCTGCATAGTGTGAACCCGGTCTGCCGTTTTATCGAATTATATGATTTAAGTTAGATATTACTCCTCTACACTACCGCCATGTTTAAGGGCCACAGTTTCTATATTTGAATCTGCGTCATGACACACATGGTGCAATTACAGTTAGGTGTAAAAGAGACTCTGCATGTCGTGGAACCTGTTCTGCGTTATTTCAGATTGATTGCTTTAAACTATAATAACCTAATACAGACATGTTGGCGCTGTTTAAGGTGCCACAGTTTCTATTTGAATCTGCGGCATGAGCACACATGGTGGGCATAGTTTATATGTCTATAATGACCCTGCATATGTGTGGAACCGGGTCTGCCGTTATTTGAAATATGCCTTCAAACTAAATTGATCGAAATTAGCACTGCGCGACCGCCGGTTTAAGCGCCACAGTTCTATATTTGAATCTGCGTCATGAGCACACATGGTGGCAATTATAGTTCTATATGTCATATGACCCTGCATAAGTGTGGAACCCGGTCTGCCGTTATTATCGAATTTATTATTTAAAGTTAGATATTACTCCTCTACACTACCGCCATGTTTAGGGCCCAGTTTCTATATTGAATCTGCGTCATGACACACATGGTGCAATTACAGTTAAGGTGTAAAAGAGCCCTGCATGGTCGTGGAACCTGTTCTGCCGTTATTTTCAGATTGATTGCCTTTAAACTATAATACCTAATACAGACATGTTGGCGCTAGTTAAGGTGCCACAGTTTCTATATTTGAATCTGCGCATGAGCAACATGGTGGGGATCATAGTTCTATATTCTATAATGACCGCATATTGTGGAACCCGGTCTGCCGTTATTTTGGAAATATGCCTTAACCTAAATTGACTCGAATTAGCACTGCGCGACGCCGGTTTAAGGCCCACAGTTTCTATATTTGAATCTGCGTCATGACACACATGTGGCAATTATAGTTCTATATGTCTATAATGACCTGCATAAGTGTGAACCGGGTCTGCCGTATATCGAATTATATTATTTAAAGTAGATATTACTCCTCTACACTACCACCATGTTTAAGGGGCCACAGTTTCTATATTTGAATCTGCGTCATGAGCACACATGGTGGCAATTACAGTTATAGGTGTAAAAAGAGACCCGGCATAGTCATGGAACCTGGTTCTGCCGTTATTTTCAGATTGATTGCCTTTAAACTATAATAACCTAATACAGAGCTGTAGGATGCCAGATTAAGGTGCCACTATTTTGGTATTTGCATCATATATTATTAGTTTCTATTAATGTACAGAATGTGGGGAATGCCAGGCCGCTACGTGGTTCGGATCCCACGTTAAACTGTAGGTCCTCCATTTCATCTCACAATCACCCTACCATTACACATTAGCGTAAATGCGTACAACCCGAACGGGTAGTAAGACGCGGTGCTAATAATAATAATATTAATGTACAGTAAACACTGATGTTCGTTGTAGTATTTTATTATTTCTGCTCTATTTCATAAATTATTAGCTATTTTGTTGAATATCATTTTAAACGTAGTTTTGATTAATATTATGTGCCGGTTTCTAATTTATCAAAAAATATATATTTTGAATTTAATATTTTTTTAATCTCTGAAGGTTTTATTTGAATATGTCCTTCATAAATAATTTTAAATTTTTAAAAGTCTACTCTGCTTTTCAGTTAGATACCTTGTAGCACCCTTAGCATTAAGTGTTCATTCGGTATGATTCATTTCAGTGGGTGCTAACGCGGTGCTGCTAAACTCCGTCGATAGTGCTCTTATGTTCGTCGGATGCACTACTAATGGGGTAGTGCTTTTGGTTGTGGTAGTGCTCTTAATTGGTTGCTGTTAACGACCGTTTGTGGCACTGCTAACGGACGTCGGTGTTGCTGCTAGCAGCCATAGGTGGTGCTGCTAACGGCCGTCAGTGGTCCTGCTAGCGGCCAATGGTGGTGCTGCTAACGGCCATTGGTGGTGCTGCTAAAGAGTGCTTTAATTCTTGCCTACACAAGCTATTTCTAGAATTTGAAAAATCAATCTTCAAGTGAAAGTGGATGTGGAAAAAGATCTCCTTTTAACGATGATGTTTTTCACACCTATAAATAATAAACGTATCAAAAGTAACTTGCTAAGTTGCTTTTTGAAAGACCTAATCGGGGCCTGTTTCATGCCTATTTGATGATCATAGATAGTACCGTCCACTTTTCAATCTTTGTTATAAAATCCTCTGTATTGGGCTTTTTTTGTTTTTTAATTTCCTTATACATTTGTCCTGACATCTTATTTAACTATAAATCAGGATTTTGTTGCTCTGTTCATATTACAATATGCCTTATATATAGTTTTAATCTAAAAAAAAAATTGACACATACATATTCTGGAATATAAACATATACTACTACTAAAACTACTTGTCCTGTTATTGATCATTACCAATTTACCTTAACCTGTGCCTGTTAGCATATCTGTCTACAATATATCAATACCAATATTTAATTTATGATAACTTATAACTATACTTGTCCCTCTTTCCCTATTTAAGTTATTTTGACTATATACATTTATTTATCTATTGATATGTCTACTTTGGGCTTAAATCTAACTTAACCTAATTTATACCTAGTGCCGTCATCTACACAATCGGTTTATATTTTTTCCTTGTAAGGAGTACAATTTTTTTTCTGTTCACTTCCTGCCATGGCCAGTCGACATCCCTGGAGTGCTTGATAGCTCCTGCACAGCATCACGCTTGTTTCCAAGCTAGCAGAGCTCTTAGACTAAGGACCAACTTCCGACGTCTCATCTGAATCCACTTACCTTCCTTCTCCCCTAGCCGGTACTACAGGCGTCCCTGGTTCATCAGTTATATGCATCACTGGTATCCCTGAGACACCTTTACTCGGCTAGAGCTCTAAATATATCCAGAGAACATCAAAATCTAGTCCACCCTCCCTTTTATTACACTTTCTGTGTTTTGTTTCACCAGTTTGGTAACGTCTAGTCTAAGTCTGATGTTTCTTCTCCTCCGTCTCCATCGTCTTCACTCGCCACTTCTTCCTCAGTTGTTTCTACCTGTATGTTTTGTCTCGAGCCTTGGTTCTGTCTTTGTCTTCTTTCTTTTAGTTTGTCCATGTGTCTGTCCCTTTCTGCTTTCGATACCTGGTCCATTATCTCATCGAGGTAGCTCCACCGGTCCACATCCCTCAGTATATGGTATATGGCATTGGCCTGTATAGGCATTAGTAGCTCCTCCCTTTCCCTTTTAATAAATATACATTTCAAGGTCACGTGTTTAGGTGTCGCCTCTCCTCCGAAACAGAAAAGAAAGGTTTCACACAATTTCATCCTAAAAGCTATAATTCAATTGTAGGTTTCGCGATGAGCGTTGCTATTTTTAGTGGTGGAGACAACCACTCAGGCCGTTAACAGCGCCATCGAAGCTGCTCCGTCTGAAGGGGGCATTATTTTTTTTATTTTTTTTATTACCACGTCTTACTATCCGTTTGGGCTATACGCCTATGTTCTAATTACACTAATGAATTAGGGATGAGGTAGGTGTAATTTATGTAATTTAGAGAAATCGCACCCATATTTGCGCGAAGAGACAATGAGGAACCATTTAGGGAAAAACCACACTCAGTGCACCCAACTGGGATCGAACCCCGATCTTTCCATCCTCGGCAGTCTAGTTTAACACGACACTAGTTAACTACGCCAACGAGCCGAGTTCTAACTTTGTGCACTCTTTATTAGAATGGTTTGAAAATTCACATTCCTGACTAAACAATGCAACTAAGTCAAAAAGGTCTGCTTTGGGAGGGGGTAGCATTATTTCTGAAGCAGGTAGCTGTAAATCTATGTTCTTGTTTAACAGACCGCAAGAGTTAATTCAGGGGTCGCAAAATCACGGCCGTTTATATTACTATTACAGTCATATTATGCGCAAAAGCTTAATTTTAGTATGTTGGCTACATCGTCTTTAATAATAATGGAAAACACAGTTTGAACTATTTTAAACTGTACCATCTCTTTTTTTTAACTTTAAATACTCGTCTGCTGAAATTTCTATCCACAAAATTTATTCTATAGGCGGCAATATAAACATCTGGTAAAATAGGAGTTTTTAAACATTCTAAATAGGCCTACACACATTAATGGTTTTAAATACATAGTATCAAATTTAAACATTCAGTTTTTTCTTTATTAATTTAATTTAAAATATTTAAAAATAAAATTAAATTATAAATCAATTTTTGAAAAGACAGCATATTTTTCGGCTGGAACAACAGGTCTCTTATTATTACTTAGAATTAATTACCAAGCTTATAGTGACAGGTGATTATGATGGATATTTTTATTTTTTCTGTTGTATTTAACTACTCATAATATTAATTGCTGACAATGGGCATGGCGCATGGGGTAAGTCTGTCAGTAATTTAAACTATTTTATAGATGGTTTTTAATATACGTGTAACATACTGGGTGGGGATAGGTGGGCTTAATATAGTCCAAGCCCCTACAAAATATAAAAGGGGGCTTGAGCAGCCCCACCCTCCACCCAGTTGTGTAGTCCTATATAACGGCCAGGCTAAAGTGAAACACTGAGGAACTGAGTGATCTCTGTTGGTGATATGGGTTAAAAAGGATATATTAAATTTATGATTCATCCCATTCTAATTAAATTTAATTTAATTCAATAGACAGATTGCAACCAACAAAAATGTTACACAAATTAAATGTATCCACCCATAAATAAAACAAAGCAATACATTGACAATTCACTTTCTGATAAGATTTCTTCAACTATTGTAAATACACATTTGTCCAACATTTTCTCCCCACAAATTGTGTTCTTAAGAGAGGATCGATCCAGATATTGTAGTCAGGAAGAGTAATTGGTTTTCACTGTCCTCAAGTATAAATATAATATTTAATTAATAATGATGAAATTGCTAAATTATGAAAATAATTATTTTAGTTATAATAATAATAATAATAATAATAATAATAATAATAATAATAATAATAGTAATAATAATAATAATAGTAATAATAATAATAATAATAATAATAATAATAATAATAATAATAATAATATGAATTTTAATAAAACCACAATTTTGATAAGCATATTTGTAGTTTTAACCCAAGAAAACAACATAAAACAAAAAGTCGTTCTCACAAAAAAAAATATATACATTAGTAAAATAAGTCTGTATTCATATAAAATCTATTCATTATGAATTGGTGGTGATCACCCCAATCGACCCCACTTTAAAGTATAGTTCTCAAGTGGGTCTCTACTAAAGTTACCCCACGTCGATTCCAATGGACCATATCCATTCTTTTGTTTGAAGGATGACCCATAACCTATAAAATGAATCAAATATAAAATATGTTATGTTATCAAATCATTTTAATAGGTTTAGAATTGAATAAAAATTTTAATACACTTGAATTTTCTTTAAGGCAAATTGCTTCACCAATAGATTGTGCACACAAACTTGAAAAGGCCTTAATGTTACAATATAGTCTGAGAAATTATATGTTTGGTGTTTGAATTTTTCTAACGAACTTGACCGATCACTCCCTTCCCCCTTTGGCCCTCTCCATCCTTCACTAATTCCCCCTAATTATGTATATCTACATTACTGAATTAGAGACAATGTCTTTTGGATTAATTTCCCTCTCATTTGTTGCTGCCTGTAATCTCCTATGTGGGCTACTTGCCATGATGGCCCTTTTTGATGGGAGATCAAAGGAACAATAAAGTGACGTACTTGTAAAGAAGTTGATTAAATAAAATTGTGTACATTGTGGTGTTTGGTTAGTCAGAAGGTTTAGGTATAAAAGTATGGTTAACCCCCAACTATTAGTTTACTACTAGTTTATACTATTATTCGGACTCCCTCCTTTCCAATTATGCCATCATGCTAAACAAACACACTGTATAAAGAGCTGAACATTCACAACAAGTGTGTTGTTGATGTTTTGGACTATTGGGTATACATGACGAGATAGCACTTTTATATACACACGCACTCTGGGTTCTTACCGCCACAAACAAGTCACTAAAGGTGTCAGTCAGTTAAAAATTCAAATAACGTGTACTTCAGTGTAAACATTGAGTATTAGCACATACCGTTAAAAAGAATCCAAGTTGATCGTTCCGGCATCTTGAATAAACAAGCCATAAATATCTATGGCCCACACTGCATTTTGTTCTGAAATTATGTTACATTAAGTTACAAGAGTTACAATAACAATAGATTTGAAATATGTTTATTTTTTAGTAATTTACATATCACTAACAAGAGTGGCTGCGTGGCTTAAGAAGTTAGGCTCACATTTTCCTTGCCGTTAGTTGACGAGGAATTGAGTACCTATTAAAAAAAATCCGTATGTGTGTTACAAATATGGTTTTCAAATTATTAATTTTTACATTATTATTCTACACTTATGAGAGTGTCTTTTTGGCCCCATGGATTATATCGTCAATAACTATTTTGTTTTTGCAAAAATACACACGCCAAACCTTGAAATTTTGTTTATTGGCACCTATATAAGTGTGTCTACTTTTTAAACAATAATGCTTAGAGCCAAGATATTCCAACTGCTAACTCGACATTATAGATTTATTGAAGTTAGGATGAGTAATTCCATTCACCACTAAACGAGATTAGGCGTTGAATCTTAGAAGCTTTATGTGGTCTTCCTCCGAAAGCTTTGGGATGGTCGGGACTGTGAGCACGACCACGCTTCTGATAAACCTAGATAATAATTTAATTATTGTTTTTAACCGCATGGTCAACTTTGTCAGTGTGAGTCCTTGTTGTGAACATGAGTTTAGAAGAGTGTTTTTGTTATATTTTGTTAAAGCCGGTCAATCAAAGTGTACTCAGTGAAACAATTCGAACTTAATATTTACCAGAAAATCGTTCACGCCAAACATAAACAGGACATTTTCTTTTAAAGGTCTGCCACTCAAAAGGTTACTGCTCAAGCGGCGTAATAGTTGAGCAGATGTCTGCCCCGATATGCACAGCCCTAGCTGCAGCGCACCCTTTGCTGGTATCAACAAACACAAATAACAATAAAGACACTCAATGTAAAATTTATACTGCGTTA
Organism: Timema cristinae; assembly: GCA_039000515.1. Classification (NCBI taxonomy): domain Eukaryota; kingdom Metazoa; phylum Arthropoda; class Insecta; order Phasmatodea; family Timematidae; genus Timema; species Timema cristinae. Next base: position 14,851 of record JBCFYV010011165.1, read on the forward strand.
GTAACAAAATATTTTGTTTGAGGGGCAACGAAATGAGGGAGACAACAAGTGGATTAAAAGTAGCCCTTTTTAGTCATATATTAATTACTTATCAATATGTTAATAGTAGTGAATTGGAGAAGAACGACAATAAATGAATTAGTATTCAATTTTTCGTACTGGATTACATCACTAAATACTCTTAAGATATACTGAGAGTTTTACTATTTGTTGCAAACATCTTTGTTTAGTTTTGCGTCTTTCTGCCCGTCCGGAATCAGTGACATAGCCAGTATTTCATTTCGGGGTGACCATAGGAAAGTTCCTCCTCCATCTATCGGCCTGATTGTAACCCCCCGCCCCCCTTTCGCCGCACAACCAACCCTATAGTAGTACACTCCCCCCTCCCCACACTGGCGCAAGCACATATTATTATTATTATTATTATTATTATTATTATTATTATTATTATTATTATTATTATTATTAGCACCACGTCTTACTAACCGTTCGGGTTATACGCACTTACGCTAAATATGTAATGGTAGGGTGATTGTGAGATGAATTGGAGGACCTACAGTTTAACTTGAGATCCGAACCACGGTGGAGGCCTGGCATTCCCCACATTCACAAGATGTCTCGTCAGAGGTACATAATTTTGAAATTGTGTTAGATCACGGTTCACTTATCTCAAACAAGCATATCATAGTATTATGGTATAAATACACTGTGGGTTGTACAACATTTTTGAGCTGCGATACCATAAACAGCGTTTCTCAATTAAATTTTAGTTACGGAACCATTAAATATTTCCTACAAAATATCAAAACTCCTTGAATATTTTTAGAATAGCATAAAAAATGCGCCGCAGACAAAACAAGTGCTTGGGTCAAGGTCAAGTACCTTCAAATTTAAAGTTAATATTTTTCAAGGTGGAAGGCAACTACACACTTTGTCCTCTTACTAACTGTAATGTAACTGACTTGCCCCTGAAAAGTATGTGAAAGCATTGACAATAATATCGTCCTAATTTTATAAACGTATTTAATTTTATTTAAATTATGTAGTATATTAAATGGCGCTTAAAGCACTTCTTCTTCTAAGAAGGCAAAAGCCACTGATCAGTGACATCACGCACGTGACATTAGTAAAGTCAAGTTGACAATATAAGATTTTTAAATAATAACTTCCTCTTCTGGAAAGTTCGAATAGAGATTTTAAAAAGTAACTTGAGTCAGTTTCCGGCTCTCGAAGCTCCTAGTAAAACCGAGATGTTTTTGTCTTGTATTTTAATTTTTTATAACACGACCTTCTCGAAGCTTCCATGAGCAATGGATATATATACATAGAATGGTGCAATGTAAGAACAGTACTGCTCACTACTCACTAGTCACTTGACGTCCAGTCCTTGAACTACACGGACTGCAACTTCTGTCCGCGATCCCTACAATAGGCCGCGTATATATTTCAACGACATGATCTATTTTCTCCTGAAATAAACTGAGATTTATAAATAAAAAAACATGTCAACATAAAAAGTGTGTATTAATTATACAAGATTTAAATCACCAATAATTCTTCAATTGGCGCCCATCACGCGGGACGAATATTTCAATAACACTTCAATTGGCGCACAACGTAGGGACCCGTAATCAATAATTCAACATAACATATAAATAAATGAAACCTCTTGTATACCTACCTTCAGGGGAAATAAATTAGGTTTTACTCTTAGTTAAATGTTAATTACAAAATGAGCATAGCTTTCAACTTAACTAAAAGGACTAATTTTTTTTAATGGATGCCGTATAGTTAGAATTAAAATTTTATGAAGTAGGTAGGCACAACGAGAACTTGAATAAAATAACAATCTTTTATAAACAATTATCATAAAAATTATGACGTCACGTGCGATCTTTTTGGTCTGGTTAAACGGTGCATAAACGTTGAGCTATCATTATGAAGTATTTGCATGTAGTTCAATACAGCTTGACTAGCTGTATCCAAAATGCTGGGAAACTGTGTACAATGTTAAAAGGGAGATTTACTTTAGATTTTAGATTTTTACATAATTAGTAATTATTATATCCGCCTCGGTGGCCGCATGGTCTAAAACGTCACTTTTGTAATATACTAAGCAAGGAGACTGGGAGACTGGGGCTCAAATCAGATTTGGGTGTAGTGAAGGTGTTTTTTTCTAAATGGGTTTCCACTCTTCCTCCATGCAAAAGAAGGTACACTTCCTCTTAATCCAACCTTATTAATCCCTAACACATTAGAATAATTTGTCCAAAAGAGTAGGCTATACCCCAGTGGTTCCCAACCTGTGTGCCACCAAAATTTACTAAGATTTTAATTTACTAAAGATGATAATTTTGACTTATTAAAAGATTCATATTGGATTTATAACGGATACGGGACTTAAAAACATAATTTGTTTCTTTAACTTTGAATTTATTCGCCCCCAAAATAATGGATTAAAGCTAAATGAAAATCAAAATATTTTATCCGCTTTTGGGTTCCCATGTCTATTTCCAGTTTATTAGAAATATATCGATTGATCGAATATTACGACCATAGATATAGATTAGAATAGATTAGATGAGAATTTATTTTTCGCTCTCTCTTGCAATTATTGTTAGTGACTATTAACATATTTGCGGGGAAGAGAGGGGTCGAGGTGGCAGTTATTAGTTGACACTGTGAATACTTCTTCCACGCCCTTCCAAACATCCTTTTGGGACAGGTTTATTTTCTTTTACAATGGGGATGGGTCTTTTACAACGTTGCCGATCCGTCTAAGAAAAAGTTACTCCAGAAACTAAGTTTAATTATAAAAGGAATGATTTTTGGCTTGAAAATATGTGCCCTTACATTTCAAACATTGCAAAAATTTATTGTTCAGATTTACATCAACTGCGAGATGCGACTAAGAGAGGTTAGTTCATAATATCTTAAATTGACCTGCGCAACAGTGCACATAGCGGCAACCTTGTATTCAAAATAATAGTTGGTTTTAAAGAGAGTTTGACAGCTCCCAGTATCTTTGTTCGGGAGATTTTCTTAGTAAACCCCTTTCCCTCCCAAACCCCCTCCCCCAGACACACACCTACACCTCCCTCCTCCCCTTGTCATACCTTTTGTCAGTTAATTATCTCTAGCTGCAACTCAACCCCATGTTTCTGTACTTGGGCTTATTCGCAGTTACAGCTTATAACGAAGATATTGTAAGGATGGGAAAGGGTGTATGTAGTCGAGTGTGATACAGTATTACCAATCTTGATCTAGTCAGGGCGGCAAAATAATTTAGACCCGGCCTTGGTTGACAGTTTAAATTTTAATATGCAATTTATTTAAAGGACTTTACGTTCGAATGTTTTGGTCTGGAATTCACATGTTGGGAAAGAAGTGATTTCTCCTTCCACTGAATAATTTGAGAAGTATAAGCGTAAAGTGAAATACGTTAAATTCCCCGTTATATTAAGAGTGCCCTACTGTCGTTAGTATTTATTTACTAAGTCAATTTAATTTGAAATTAAATTGAAACATATTTTGAAAACTAACAACACATATCAATATAATTGAATTTTTTTTTAGTGACAATGAAATATAATTTATCATTATTGTATTAAAAGTTAAATATTATCGAGAACAAATATTTTCTTATCAAATGTGCCTTTCTATATTTTTTCTAGGAATAACTGTTTAGTTTGCCTTTTGCAGTATTTTACCTTCAGAGGTTCTTTTTCTTGTTTTATTATTTTATCTAATGGCAAGTGCCCAGCGTTGCCCGAATAAATTAAATGGTTTCGAGAAATCTCGCTTTAAACTCAAGGTTGAGATTTATCTCTAAATTTGAGGGTTAAATTTTATCGTGGTGAAAGACTTAGAATAAGAAAACAATATACACTCTGAGAGAGACTAAGTCTATGATAGCCCCCTTCCCCTAGCCCCTCACTTTGTTATGTAGCTACCTGTAGTGATTTTCACGGGGTCAAAGGCGTCAGACTCACAATATATGAAAAAGCTGTTAAAAATTACTTATGTACAAATCCTCAAGAGTTGTCCTAAGTATACATGCCAAATTTTAGTTTTCTATATATCTTTGTTTCTAAGCTCCTTGAGCCCAAGGTTGTGAGAATAGAATGTTTCCTCGATTAAAGAGTTGTTTTTAAGATGGTGCGTCAGGGTGAGTGATTCAACCGAGTAACCGCGCGACTGTCTCACCAGCCAGCTATACATCCCGGTGTTTGATTGAAGATAATTACTCGATGTGATATATATTTAATTTAAAAACCCTGATTAGTTACTGGGGCACCTTTATGTAATCACTGGCAGAAGTACCCGGCGTTGTCTTGGGTAGCCCTACATTGAATTTCATGGTTACCCCGGGCAACGTTTTGCTACCAACATAAAGAAAAAAACAAACTCTTCATTTTGTTTCTTCCGACTAAGTTTCTAATTACTGTATATACTTACTCTATGGCATTAGGGACTCAAAAGTTCATTGCCGCACTTAAAAAGGTACTCCACCTATCCCTATCCTGAGCTAGCTCTATCCAGTATAGCTCAGGTCCATTCTAATGTTATCCTCCCAACTGCATCTGAGTCTTTCCACTGGTCTCTTCCCATTGGCTTTACCAGTCAGTGCCTTGATGGTACATGTCCTGCCCACCATAATCTGCGAGATTTAATTAGCCTAACAATATCTGTTAATGAGCACAGGGTATGTAGCTCTTCCCAATGTAACCTCCTCCACTCCCTACTATTGTCATCCATTTTTGGACCTACAATCTTCCTAAGCACTTTGTTTTCGAGCACCCTAAACGTAGTTTCGTAATGTAAGGTACGAGACCATGTTTAGCACCCATAGAGAGCATCAGGTAAAATTATTGTTTCGTATATTCTGAGTTTTACATTCCTTTACAGCAGGCAAGATGACTACAACTAACTGACCGAATACTAGTAAGCATTTCTCGACTGTGTTATTTTCCTAATTTCTAATCTAATACTATTATTGCTAGTTAAAATTGTACATAAATATTTGAGCTCTGAGTATATCAAATTATATGTTGTTAGCAATAATATCTAAACTATTTTTTCAGCGTTCATTTATAAGCCTATTTCATTTTTCCTTAATTAATTTTAAAAAATCCAATCAAAATTTTAAATTTCTTATTTCGAGGTGTACATTGTACCGTTTATGTCTTTGTAACGGAAAAAATGAGATTTTTTGTTTGTAATGTTAAATTGTGTTTAGATACTAATTTTACAAAACATCGCTTGAGTAGCTATATTGACTATCAATTTTGATATTTTAATCTTTTAGTAAACTGTCACGTGATTTGGACGTGATTGTTTTATAGCTGCTACTTTGAAACCAAATGGCGTAAGTAAATTTTAATTATTCAATGAGCTATATGTGTGTACCCATGCCAGATTTAGAGTCAGCTGGTACAGGGGTTTGGGCGTGATAAAGGAACAAATAGACTTAGAGATAGAGAGACGGACAAACATTTCATTTCTATACACAACCAGGGAAGGCAACAAGAGATTATTATACAAAACATCGTTATATTGTATTTTCTATAAACGTCCTAATATTTCAATGTGTGTAAACATTACAGATATGATATTATGACACGCATACTATATATATTTTTAGCACCACGTCTTTATACGCATTCGGGTTGTGTTAATTACGACAAAGTGTTAGGGATAAAGGCACTCGTATTTGCTCGAAGAGAGAGTGGGAAACAGTTTATCAAAATGTATCCTCAGTAGACCCGACGAAGACTCGATTGAAATATTAGCTAACAACAGTTTAATCCGTCAGGTTTGTTATTGTACTGATAAGATTGTAACACACCTCGGTGGCCACATGGTCTAACTCACTAGTCTCGCTCTAGATTAGACTGCCGAGGACTAGGAGATCGTGGTTCGCTCTCGGTCGGGTGTACTGAGGTTTTTATTCACTAAATGTTTTAACACTCTCTTTCCACAAAAATGCGGGTGCGCTTTATCTAAATTACACTTTCCTCATATAAGAACCCATTTGAATAAATAGTGCATGGACGTATGACCCGAACGAGTAGTAAGACGTGGTGCGTTTAGACTAAACAAGTTGTAAAAGTTGTGTTTGAAACAATGTTTTACAACTTGTTGGAAAATCAATTGAAAAATGTTTGAAAACACTGTAGTCTTAAAACAAATTTTAAGTTTTACATGTTGCACGTTTCCCGTTGGGTGGCGGTAAAGATCAAAGAAACATTTGGGTTTAAAATATTTTGCACAAATAGAGGACAGTTTGTACAATCGAAAGTTACTGCTAATCCTTTTCAACTGGAATAATATCCCTCTGTGCTAGGGTCCGGGGTTCAATCCTCGGTCCCGGCACAGATTTATCTGATTATCAAACCCTTTCTTGATCCTTCATCTCTGACAAGACGTGTATTAATCACAACTTGTGAATGTGGGGAGTGCCAGGCCTCCACCGTGGTTCGGATCCCACGTTAAACTGTAGGTCCTCCATTTCATCTCACAATCACATTACCATTACACATTAGCTTAAGTGCGTATAAACCGAACGGGTAGTAAGACGGAGTGATGATGATGATAATAATAATAATAATAATAACAGTATCCCTAAATGATGTATTCTCTCTCTTTAGTCAACTATCATAATCTTATATATAATTAGATAAGCTCGTGTCCAGTAATAGAACTTATGAGGAAATGGCTGAACAGGTTTTGACAAACGAACACTAATTTTTAAGGTTTGAGGTCCAGGATGCCGATAAAAATAGTGGCCTAAAACTAAAACCCAATATTCATAGTGAATTTAACAGGTTTTCCTTTTGTGTGGGTAGTGAATCATCTGTACAATCTTTATTTGTGTACACTACCATTGAAACCATGATTTGTGTATTGTTTTAGATCGGTAAATAAAATATTTCTCTTTGGTTAAAAATAACAGCAGTTCAACAATTCTCACTTAAGTGGCTTTGTGCAACAAATAGATAGAGAGCTAAAGCTATCAGCGTAGCGTGAAGGGGGACAATATATTTTTTGTTATCCAAATTAAACAGCAAAACCTAAATATCCATGTAAAATCGATAGCCTTTAATGACTCAAATTCTAACTATTAAGTCGAGTGAGGGCTTATTACAATAATATATCTTTTCCCAATAAAATATTTCGAATACATTTTAGGGCAATAATCTGCAGATACCACTACGACGATCCACTCGTATTTAAAACACGCTCAAAGTTCGGGCTGGTCATCCGAACAAAAATCCTGAAACTGCTATTAGTTCTCAGCTCCCCAGCCAACAGGTCAAGGTCATGTTGGAGATCAGATCACAGGTCATTCACACAGTAGTGATCTCTAGCTAGTTAAGATGGACATCGAACCCAAGACCATCTTTAAGCCCTTTTATCGCTGCAATGAGGACATCCTTCTCAGACGCCAGGATGCAGACTGACTGCAACTTGTTTAATAATGGCACTTTTCGTTTTCATATTTTTCCAAATAATATATGTGGAAATCAGGCAGGTTTGGGGGGATTAGTTTCATACAGTGATTATGCCCTCTTATACAAGGAGTTTTTTTTAGGTACAAGACAGCTATTAAAGACATACATCAATGGGCTCGTGAACAAAATGTTAAACTAATCTAGTCTAATTTACCGGAAACGGAGAAATCGGGTTTTAAGCTCTGACCCAATGAAATTAACTAATTTTTCCTTGTGTTTTCATACTTTGAACCCCCATAAATTCTACCTTCCTCGTCCCTACTCTACTTGATTGAAATGTAGGCCTATATATACTGTATGGGTAGGAAGAATCTGGAAATATTAGCTATGGTATTTCTTAAACAAATATTTTGAACTCGAATCCGGAAACTAGGTGTAATTTCTCATCAAATTTAATTATTAAACTGTGACTAAAAAAATAATAAATCTTTAAGGATTACAATTTCTAAAATAAATTTTAGCCATCTTGAGTTTTAATTATTTTTTTAAAATCATTTGACAATTGTTGAGGTGACCTGGTGGTCTAGGGGTAATGTGTCGGACTTCTGTGATGGAGTCTGAGGTTCTATCCTCGGTCCAGGCACAGAGATATCTGATTAGCATACCCTTCCTTCACCTATGACAAGACGTCATGTGAATGTGTGGAGTGCCAGGCCTTCACCGTGGTTGGGATTCCACGCTAAACTGTAGGTCCTCCATTTCATCTCACAATCACCCTACCATTACACATCAGCGTAAGTGCGTACAAACCGAACCGGTAGTAAGACGGAGTGATGATAATAATAATAATAAAAATAATGATAATAATAATAATAATAATAATAAATTAATATTAAACTATATATTTTGGAACGAAATTAAAAAAATAGAAATGAGTAAAATAAAATTAATAAAATATTTTTAAAGAACTCTTTTTATTTTTTTAGCATCACCATTTCATGCTAATTTCGAGTCTAATTTAGGTTTGAAGGCATATTTCCAAAATAACGGCAGACCCGGGTTCCACAGATATGCAGGGTCATTATAGACATATAGAACTATGATCCCCACCATGTGTGCTCATGCCGCAGATTCAAATATAGAAACTGTGGCACCTTAAACTAGCGCCCAACATGTCTGTATTAGGTTATTATAGTTTAAAGGCAATCAATCTGAAAATAACGGCAGAACCAGGTTCCACGACCATGCAGGGTCTCTTTTTACACCTATAACTGTAATTGCCACCATGTGTGCTCATGACGCAGATTCAAATATAGAAACTGTGGCCCCTTAAACATGGCGGTAGTGTAGAGGAGTAATATCTAAGTTTAAATACATATAATTCGATAATAACGGCAGACCCGGGTTCCACACTTATGCAGGGTCATTATAGACATATAGAACTATAATTGCCACCATGTGTGCTCATGACGCAGATTCAAATATAGAAACTGTGGCACCTTAAACCGGTGGTCACGCAGTGCTAATTTCGAGTCTAATTTAGGTTTGAAGGCATATTTCCAAAATAACGGCAGACCCGGGTTCCACACATATGCAGGGTCATTATAGACATATAGAACTATGATCCCCACCATGTGTGCTCATGCCGCAGATTCAAATATAGAAACTGTGGCACCTTAAACTAGCGCCCAACATGTCTGTATTAGGTTATTATAGTTTAAAGGCAATCAATCTGAAAATAACGGCAGAACCAGGTTCCACGACCAGGCAGGGTCTCTTTTTACACCTATAACTGTAATTGCCACCATGTGTGCTCATGACGCAGATTCAAATATAGAAACTGTGGCCCCTTAAACATGGCGGTAGTGTAGAGGAGTAATATCTAACTTTAAATACATATAATTCGATAATAACGGCAGACCCGGGTTCCACACTTATGCAGGGTCAGTATAGACATATAGAACTATAATTGCCACCATGTGTGCTCATGACGCAGATTCAAATATAGAAACTGTGGCGCCTTAAACCGGCGGTCGCGCAGTGCTAATTTCGAGTCTAATTTAGGTTTTGAAGGCATATTTCCAAAATAACGGCAGACCCGGGTTCCACACATATGCAGGGTCATTATAGACATATAGATCTATGAGCCCCACCATGTGTGCTCATGCCGCAGATTCAAATATAGAAACTGTGGCACCTTAAACTAGCGCCCAACATGTCTGTATTAGGTTATTATAGTTTAAAGGCAATCAATCTGAAAATAACGGCAGAACCAGGTTCCACGACCATGCAGGGTCTCTTTTTACACCTATAACTGTAATTGCCACCATGTGTGCTCATGACGCAGATTCAAATATAGAAACTGTGGCCCCTTAAACATGGCGGTAGTGTAGAGGAGTAATATCTAACTTTAAATACATATAATTCGATAATAACGGCAGACCCGGGTTCCACACTTATGCAGGGTCATTATAGACATATAGAACTATAATTGCCACCATGTGTGCTCATGACGCAGATTCAAATATAGAAACTGTGGCGCCTTAAACCGGCGGTCGCGCAGTGCTAATTTCGAGTCAAATTTAGGTTTGAAGGCATATTTCCAAAATAACGGCAGACCCGGGTTCCACACATATGCAGGGTCATTATAGACATATAGAACTATGATCCCCACCATGTGGCTCATGCCGCAGATTCAAATATAGAAACTGTGGCACCTTAAACTAGCGCCCAACATGTCTGTATTAGGTTATTATAGTTTAAAGGCAATCAATCTGAAAATAACGGCAGAAGCAGGTTCCACGACCATGCAGGGTCTCTTTTTACACCTTTAACTGTAATTGCCACCATGTGTGCTCATGACGCAGATTCAAATATAGAAAACTGTGGCCCCTTAAACATGGCGGTAGTGTAGAGGATAATATCTAACTTTAAATACATATAATTCGATAATAACGGCAGACCCGGTTCCACACTTATGCAGGTCATTATAGACATATAGAACTATAATTGCCACCATGTGTGCTCATACGCAGATTCAAATATAAGAACTGTGGCGCCTTAAACCGGCGGTCGCGCAGTGCTAATTTCGAGTCAAATTTAGGTTTTGAAGGCATATTTCCAAAATAACGGCAGACCCGGGTTCCACACATATGCAGGGTCATTATAGACATATAGAACTATGATCCCCACCATGTGTGCTCATGCCGCAGATTCAAATATAGAAACTGTGGCACCTTAAACTAGCGCCCAACATGTCTGTATTAGGTTATTATAGTTTAAAGGCAATCAATCTGAAAATAACGGCAGAACTAGGTTCCACGACCATGCAGGGTCTCTTTTTACACCTATAACTGTAATTTCCACCATGTGTGCTCATGACGCAGATTCAAATATAGAAACTGTGGCCCCTTAAACATGGCGGTAGTGTAGAGGAGTAATATCTAACTTTAAATACATATAATTCGATAATAACGGCAGACATGGGTTCCACACTTATGCAGGATCATTATAGACATATAGAACTATAATTGCCACCATGTGTGCTCATGACGCAGATTCAAATATAGAAACTGTGGCGCCTTAAACCGGCGGTCGCGCAGTGCTAATTTCGAGTCTAATTTAGGTTTGAAGGCATATTTCCAAAATAACGGCAGACCCGGGTTCCACACATATGCAGGGTCATTATAGACATATAGAACTATGAGCCCCACCATGTGTGCTCATGCCGCAGATTCAAATATAGAAACTGTGGCACCTTAAACTAGCGCCCAACATGTCTGTATTAGGTTATTATAGTTTAAAGGCAATCAATCTGAAAATAACGGCAGAACCAGGTTCCACGACCATGCAGGGTCTCTTTTTACACCTTTAACTGTAATTGCCACCATGTGTGCTCATGACGCAGATTCAAATATAGAAACTGTGGCCCCTTAAACATGGCGGTAGTGTAGAGGAGTAATATCTAATTTTAAATACATATAATTCGATAATAACGGCAGACCCGGGTTCCACACTTATGCAGGGTCATTATAGACATATAGAACTATAATTGCCACCATGTGTGCTCATGACGCAGATTCAAATATAGAAACTGTGGCCCCTTAAACATGGCGGTAGTGTAGAGGAGTAATATCTAACTTTAAATACATATAATTCGATAATAACGGCAGACATGGGTTCCACACTTATGCAGGATCATTATAGACATATAGAACTATGATCCCCACCATATATTGCATCTTAAACCCATCTATTAGAAATGTGTTTAAACTAATATTTCACCTTATTTTCCTCTATGCTATATTTGTAAAACTAAATATCTACTCTATTGCCATCTACTAGAATTTTTGGAACTAATTATCTACTCTATTGCTATCTATTAGATTTTTTGGAACTAAATTCTTTCTTGGTTCCATTTATTTTTCTAATGTTGGTTAAAAACGGTTAGTTTATTGTGGATGTGGCGGACTTCTGGGAGCTCTTTCTTTCTACCACATATGTATTTATCCGTGTTCTCTTCCTTTTCGATAGCAGTAATGCACAACAATCCAAAACATCTTCATCTGAATCGGATTCAAAACTTAAATCCAATAACTGTTTCCCGGAATTCATATTATGCTGAGAGAAATACAGAATAAACTGATATGTTTCAGACTACACAGTCAACTCAAGTCTGTTCGCTGTGGCGCCCTACCTTTTATGCTGTGTCCAATGTGCGGTGGGCTTTATTCTTGATTCGAATCTGAAAAGTAACCAATCTTCCATAGATAATCACTAATCTGATATCTACCATAAATTTGGGAAGTCATACTGCGTGATACGTGACACACACGGACAATTATTACATTTTCGCTGTAAAATGGCGGATGATTTGGATAAAGTTGTTAGCCATATAAAGAAAGTTAACAAAGTTTCTAATCAACATAATGAATATAAAAGGTTAAGATTACCAAAAAGGTATTTTAAGAAATGTTGCGGATCCCTTTGAGGTATACCTCGAGGAGGAGTTTAGAAGACGTTAGAGGTTTACGAAGGAAATAGTTCGTGATGTTTTGTTTCCTCACGTTCAGCATTTGGAGAAACAAGACAATCGAGGCCTGCCTGTACCCACGATGACAAAACTTCTTCTTACCTTGAGATTTTACGCGACAGGCTGTTTCCAGGTAGGCTATTTTATGATACCAATATTTTTGTTGTCATAGTTGTGATAAAAAAAAGTGGTAAACTTAATTGGTTTTAGTTTGTAGAGCTGTTAAAAGTTATTCAGGATTTATACAATTGATAAGTGTATTTATTTAAGAATCAAATGAAAGGTGTGGAGAAGGTATACAAATATGTATTTAATTTTAATTTGGTAAAATCTCCCCCTGTACAGCTGATTCATGTTTTTTTAGCAGAAAGGTTAAATTTCCTCGGCAAAATAACATGGGCTCTAATGGTGAAACAGCTGTCCAATAATGGATTTCTCAATAATGGACACGGACACTTCTAAAATGGGATATTCACGCATATCAAACTCTAAACACTGAAAATATAGTCATCAATTATAACTGTCCCTCATAATATATTTTAGGCATACATTGCAGTAGGTTAATTAGATTGTTGTAAATAATATCCACAGCAGGCTATAGATTCATAGGGGAGAATGGGGTAGTGGGAGGGGTGAGACAGTGAAATTTAAAATATAACTTTTGGCGCCTCTAATTTAATATCTCTCCAAAAGTTACTGTTGTCATCATCTATCCAGTGACATTTTGGTTTGGCATTTACAATAAAAGTTTAAATTGTTTTACTAAATTGGTAATTTGAGAAGAAAAACCCTTGATTTTCAAGGTTAGGATTACAGATTGTTTATAAAACACTTATAACAAAAGGAAATAACTAAATACAATAAATTATACTTTAAACATCAGTGATGTATATTTAACTTGGAATTTTGGCAATATTATTTATATCTTGTCAAAATATTTAAAATCTAAAAATAGTCTGCATAGGGAGTCATGGGATGGCTTTGTTCCATCCCTCCCAATTTCAGGTTATTGGAGGCCCTACTTAGTAGGCCTATGTTATTTCATATGGGCAAAATCTAAAACTAATAAATTTCAAAATGGGGCTACCAGACTTTGGAGGATAGGGGAGACTATAATTATAAAGAAAAAAAAAACTTTTAGATAGTAAGACGGTGACCTGGTGGTCTAGGGTAAGGTGTCAGACTTCTGTGCTGGCGGCCGGGGTTCAATCCTCGGTCCCGGCACAGATTTATTTGATTTCCAAACCCTTCCTTCACCTCTGACAAGACATCTTGTGAATGTGTGGAATGCCAGGCCTCCACTGTGGTTCGGATTCCACGTTAAACTGTAGGTCCTCCATTTCATATCACAATCACCCTACCATTACACATTAGCGTAAGTGCGTATAACCCGAACGGGTAGTAAGACACGGTGCTAATAATAATAATAATAATAATAATAATAGATAGTAAGCTGGAAAATTAAAATTTGTCAGGAAGGTAAAGGGACCACTCCAAATATCATAAAATACCTGAAACAAAAAATTTTATATTGGGGCTCCACAGAAAAATAACTACTAAGTGTTGTAGAAAATCTAAATTTGGAAGGTGGGTAGAAGGACAACTCCAGAGTCCAGATAACCAAATAAGTCTTAAAATTTGAAAATTTTCCTTTGGGTAGAGGAGGGGATGGGGAGGTACAGGGGGGGAGGGGGGGGGGGTTGAACGTTTTCAAAAATTACTGATGTATTTTTGAACCACTGGACTCTTTCAATTTAAAATGACGTTTTCTTCCTAGAATTGGGTGATAAACTTTTGGGAGCTTTTCAAATTTCTTCCCTTAAGAGGGTGGAGAGGGGAGAAAGGTGTGGGATTCACTAACTTACTCATAACCTTATTTCACCATACTCTGGGCCTGGAAACTTGAAATTTGGATTGGTAGGAAAGTAGTGTATTTTCCCCATAAAACCAGAAACATCTAAGATGGGAAATCTCAAAATGAGGCTTAAGGAAATGTGGGCCTATAATTATAGAACCACTTTTTAAATTAGATATGACATTAAAATTTGGCATACAGGTAGAGAGACATCGTCAGATAACCAAATCAATCTTAGAATTTGAAATTTCTAAGAGTGAATGGGGGAAATAAAGGTAGGACTTGGAATTTCAAAATAATTATTAGGTTAAAGAAATACTTCCTGGTGTATAAAACCTAAAATTTTGCATGCAGTTAAAAATACCACTTTAAATTAATATTAGGTCCTGAAAATGCTAATTTTTTAATTCAAAACTTTAGGAAGCAAAGGGGGTAGGGGGAGAAGGGGAATAGAAAAAATACACTTTAAGGTGTGGTATAAAATTTAAATTTGGCAGGCAGTTAGAAGGAAAACTCTTAAGATAACCAAACCATAAGGATCCATTAGCATTGCACTATTTGCAATAACAAAGCTAAAAATCAAACACATTAGCACCTAGCTAGCAGCGACATAACAATTAAAATAAACAATTTCTGGAGACATGAACTGTGCTACTCTTTGCCAAACCATTATGCTTATTATTCAATGTTTCTGTAACAGGATATCATGTATTTACACTCTTTGGTAAACTGTGATGCTCTGTTATCCAAAATCTTTTTGCAACCATGTTTATTAGTTTATCTAATTCTATGATCGTGCTTGGGTAAACATTGCATTGTTAATAGGTTGCGTTGGTTGCTCCTAGTTTGTGAACAAGCTAATTTTGTCTAAAATATTTAATCTATTTTAATCCATTAATTATTATGATTGGTTTGTGAACAAATTAATTCTTTTATAATAGAAGATGCGTTGGTTACACCCAATTTGTAAACAAGCTAATTTTGTATAAAATATTTAATCTATTTTAATTAATCAGTTATAATGATTGGTTTGTGAAAAAATTAATTGTTCTATAATAGGAGATACTATATTTAAAAATCAATTTAGCTCAGGTTGACATTAACATGTTTCTAACAAAAGATTAAAATTCTTTATAGATAGGGTCTAAAGCCATTACAAGGGCTCGGATTTTCATTGCTCTGATATAATTTTTAAACAAATATTTTCGTATTTCTAGTTAATAGATACATATTTCTTTGTTATGGCTTATAAACACATATTTTGTTAATTTTAATACATAATATATACACAACTTAACCTTTAGACAACAAATAACATGTATTCTAAGAAAATATTGTGTCTACTTTCTATGCTGTTCTTATTCTTAGAAGAAAGGTTGAATTTTGTTTACTCGAAGGAACCTCAATAATTTAAGCTGGCATAGCCTTCCTGCTCATTAGTTACCTAAGCTGGTAGTTTGTTGCTTATTGGAGAAGTGGATGGAGGGGGTCAAAAGGGAGGGGAGTGGCTTGGTGGGGGTGGGGTGGGGGTGATTCCTTTCTTCTCAAATACACAGTAAGCTGCTTAGACATTCTTTTCACAAACTTATTGTGAGGTGCTAATTGAACCATTGACTAAAAATATAACTTATTTGCATCACTAATTAATTCAGTAACAAGATATCAGTTGTGAAGTTAGGATGCATCCAAAAACTTCTAAGTGTGTTACTTTAAATGGATACGTACGAAAATATGGTGTTGTGTTTAGGACAGATGGTGTTATTTTATTTTCTAATATTTGTGAAAAAAACATCACTGCCGACACAATATTTCAAGTCACTCAACATTTAGCGACAGTCAAGCATGTAAAGAATGCATCGGTGAAAAAATAATCCAAACAGCAACTTTTGAACATTCGAGAGTCGGAACCTGTAGGATCGCCTTGCTCAATATTTTTTAAAGACATTTGCCATGCTTTTGTAGCAGCAGATATTCCATTTAATAAATTGCAAAATCCTATGTTAAAAGGAACTTTGGAAAAATATACAAAACTAAGCATTCCCATTTAGTCAATTGACAGGAAAAACTACCTACCAACAGTATATGCTGATACAATATTAAAAGTTCAGAAAGAAATTGGTGCCAATTCTGTATGAATATGCAATGATGAGACAACAGAGTCAACAAGCCGTTATATTGCTAATGTTATTGTTGGTACTTTGAAGAGTGAGCCATCGTCTCCATCTCTGCTCACTGCTGAGTGTCTGGAATAATGTAACAACTCAACAATCGGGAAAACGTCCAACGATTCAATGATGCTACTTTGGCCCAATGGAATACAATATGACCCTGTTCATCTGTAACCTTGTTACAACATGAGACAGAAGAAGTTGTATCACTCACTTAGGCAGCCCCAGTTGACTCGCTCCGACTCGTCATCAATAAACCGGGATGCTCTCCACTACTAAATCCACATTTAACTGAGCCAGAGTTCGAGGCTCGCTGCTGGCTGTGTTGGGAGAGCCCCCCTTCCCTTCAAACAAGTGAACAAGCAGACAAGCGAACGTCGATGAGCGCAAGCTGTGCACGCACTGTTGGGCATATTCTAAAACTTCTATGGACTATATTTGTGCTTGTGACCGATGCTCGTGGACTATCGAGACTGTTCTGGTAACTCCCCCTTCCTCCCCTTATCTCTCCAAAGACTGAAAACACATGATTACTGTAGGATATATAATGGTCGGAGTCCAGAGTAGAACGCATTACACTCTGGGCTTACAAGGTAATAAGCCTAACTATTATGTAGGCTTGTCACTCTTTTCTAAATTCAATTTGGTTTTAAAACGTTTACTTTCAAAATTAATTCAATGTCTCGGACTTTGGTATTATATATATATATTGCTATGATTAGATATTTTGGTCCTTGCCCATAAGGCAATGTTAACTTGGGGAGAACCTTTTTGTCTCCATTTATATTTTTTGTACCTTTAATTTCGCATCACGGAAAGCTTAGTGATTTGTTGTAACCAATCTGGGAACGCTATGTTATGTTAACTTTATTTCTTGCCACCAGGACCTATTTATAAGGGTAGAGATAGTCTATTTTTACCGCCTTGTTTTCTTTTCGAGGTTGGTTAAATGTGGGGCCGTGAGCCAGCAGAGAGAATAATTCTTGTGTGGACACTTTGTTGGTTGTTAAAGACGGAATAGTTTATGGTTGTCTCTTTGCTTATATCTTTATTTATATGGTTATTAAATGTGGGGCTGCAGGCCACCCAGTGCATATATCCACGGAGGGCACTCAGTTTATTGTTAAAACATTAGGTATTCTTAGACTTTTGAACTTTATATTTTGTCAGGTATTATATTAATGCCTCTATCGTTGTTTAGGTTAGGTACTTGTGCTCTTAATTCACCTACAGTTTGGATTTTGGGCATGTGTTGGCTCTCAACCTATAATTATGAAAGACATTCATTATAGTTTAATAGGAGACCAATTTATTGGAGTTTTATTGCCATTCTCTGATGACGCCATTCTGGGACATCTAAGAATAAGGGGCTGTCTGTTGTTTGTTATTATATTGGTGCCCATCTGGCTTATGTCCTAGCTTAACGCTTTAACTCTTATATGCCTCTCCCTCATTGAGCTGTATCATGTTATTTATGAAATAAATTTATAACTCTCTTGTGCTTACCCCTGTGAGTTATTTGTGTGGGATAATGATGGGGGTAGGTCACACATCTATTTCTCTCCGATGCTGCACCCTACATGATAAAGCCGAGAAATGGATTAAAAAAACTGTACACAAAAATGGTTCATTTAACATATTTGGCATATGGTGTGCATCATGTTGTAGAAATATTGTGATCATTATATCCTAAAGTGAATCGAGTAATTATTTCAAATGTGCAAGTTTTTTTGAAAGCACCGAACCAAGTGGCGTTGTTTAAACAAGAAACACCTTGTGTACCAATACCACCACAACCTATTTTAACCAGGTGGGAAACTTGGATAGATGCTGCAACATATTGTGTAGACAATTTCAGACAATTTCAAGTAATTATCACAATGCTCGACAAAGAAGATGCCGATTCCATATGTGGGGCAAATAAAGCAATGTTACAAGGAAGTGTTCAAAAAGACTTAATTTACATTAAATCTACTTTTTCGTGCCTGAGCGAAACAATCAAGACTTGAGACAAAAAAATGTTCCTTTAGTGACCAATATTCAAAACATTGAACATCTTTTGTTAAGATTGGAAAACACTCCTGGTTAACATGCAAAGGATGCATTAAATAATTTAAACTTGGTCCTTAGTAAAAATCTTGGCTACAATACATTAAAACAGTTCAGTGAAATTCTAAGTAGCAACTTACAGTTAAAGCTCAATGAAGAAGCGTTTTTACTCTCAGATATTGCTAATTTTAAATGTGCTCCTATAACCTCATGTGATGTGGAGCGTAGTTTTTCTCAATTTAAAAATGTTTTGGCGGATAACAGTGTAACTGATTTATCGTTGAGATAATTCATTACATATAACAAATAATTAAGTTAATGATAAGTGGATTTATTATAGAAAAACATAAATAAGATATAAGATTACAATAGTTATACAAGGTTAATGCTGGTTGACAATTGAACATGTAACATATAAGTTCAGGAAAACTAGTGAACATATTGTAGATCACTGAAAACTTTACGTTAAATAGAAGATGTGTTGACACATAGCAAGTCCAAACTATAGGATTGTTTTGCCGCGACTCAGGTAAATAAGTGTCCAAGGCAGCAAGGTCAAAGGCAGTAGGCTGAAAGAGCCTATTTACTATCAAAACAGCTGGGCAAGCGCCAGGCTACTGTCAGTAAAGGAAAAACAGTGGAATTATTACCAATTACCAATGAAAGTTAACTGTAAATCCTATAAATTTAGAGTTACTATTATATATATAAATTGAGCTAGCTTGCTTGATTGGGACCTAAGAAAGTCCTGAAGATACATTGTATAATGAATGATATGAGAAAGGTTTGTTAATTACATTAGTAGATGGCTAGCAAACAGGTGTTAACACCAAATAGTACTATGGCCGGTCCTTTTCCCAATAGGTACGCCAGAGCACTCAATAGTACAGTTATACAATAACCCATTCCCTGAGGTACAACTTTACTTTAGTACATACTAACTTCTAATACTTAGTCAATAGTAGCCAACGACGGGCTAAAAGTAAAGGCACTATCTGCGTGGACCCCATTATGGAAACTAGCGGAGCTCCACGCTTTACCCACCCCAGCTAATACCACATGCAAAGCGTGCCAACCAGAATGTTCAACACATTGACCCAACTGGGTCCAAGAAAAAGGACAGACAACCTGGTTGTAGCCATACGGAAATTAAATAAACAACTGAACACAACGTCCATGACGTCATGAGAAACAGACTAGTCTTAAGGACTAAAAAGGAAGTACTGTACTTGTGGAGAAAAGCAAACCTTAAGACTAAGTCTTTATTACCTCTGGAGCTCAAGGCTCCTATATTTAATCTATGTCATATGGACATAAGGAAAAACTTAGTCACTTGGAATAATATAAGAAGTCTGAAGGACTTGAGAAAACATTAGAGTCACTTTGACTACACCAACTAAGTCAGAAGGACACAAAACCAAAATCTAGTCACTTTGACTGAAATAAGAAATCTAGAAAAATAGTCTCCTCGACTATACAGACTAAGTCTGAAGGACATGACATCAAATTCTAGTCTGGTAGACTAGACCCATAAGTCTGATGGACTTATTAATAACACCTTGATACTTAGATCAAAGAGGATTTCCCTCGACAGTGTAGTGAGCCCCACGATCCAAACTTCATGGCGAGCTGGTACTTCTGTAGGTGATAGAGCAGCGTTTCCTTCTTCTATGATACCACGTGGTGAAGTACAATAAGTGAATCTGAGCGGTACTCATTACATACAATTTCT
Organism: Timema cristinae; assembly: GCA_039000515.1. Lineage (NCBI taxonomy): Eukaryota > Metazoa > Arthropoda > Insecta > Phasmatodea > Timematidae > Timema > Timema cristinae. The sequence goes on from JBCFYV010011165.1 coordinate 35,141, forward strand.
CTGACCAAACAGGAATAAAAAGAATAGGGCGTAAAGCACAGGCAATGGGAGAAACGGAAAAAAGGGGGGAAAGGAAAATAAAGAAAGGGGGGAACGGAAAGACAGAAGTCTCGAGGAACACAGCAATAGCAGCAGCACTCTAGGCTAGTGACTTAGATCCCAAGCTGGTCCCGTCCATTTCAACTATTGGGTGATGCAGCGAGGACGTGTGTGATATTTGCCATGCTGGTGCCCCATAATTTACTTGAAAGCATGGTGATTGTATCAGAGTCCATCCTGTCATGGAAAGTAGGTGTTGAAGCATATTATTCCTAGATATGTCAATTTTAATTTTCTTCTTTGGATTCCACTATAATAATTATCATAATTTAGTATATTTATGTAGGCTTGTGGTGTAGATGTCAATTTTACATAATTGACATGCTACAACAGACAATATTTTAAATTTGAAACACTTAAGATGTGGGTTGTTATTCATTGTATTGGTGGAATTTAATATCAAACCATGCCAGCAATCATTAAGGAAGGTATGTTTATATGAATTATATAAATAAAATTATATTTTTGCATGATTTATGTTGTTTGTATTTAGTTATATTACCTTACAAAAAAATAATTTACAAGTCCTTATTTTAATCAAATATTTTGGCAAATTTAAGTACATATAAAATACATATTTCTTTGATTTTAAGCAAATATAAATCCGAGCCCTAGCCATTACACTTATTCTGACATATTGTAATTTGGTTTGATATTAAAGTTAATTCATCATAACAATGTTCTATAGTATTGAGCTAGTGGAATCATTCAATATTATAGTACACTGAGATGATTTTAGAATTTGTTGATTAGTTACAACAAAGAAATATCAAAAAGTGCCTATCCTGATGTTGAATGTTTTAATCTAATATAATTTTGATGCCGTTTAACTATGCAAAGAATGGGTCAAACTTCAAGTTTACTATAAAATGACATAGAAAAAGTGTAAATAATTTAACCTTTAAAATACACTTTGATAGAACTAGCTGAAAGTAGCCAATGGTTAGTCTTGTCTCTCATGATTGTGTGGAAGGGAATTTGATCAATTATTAACTTGTAGCTTACATTTTTTTTAAATAAATTAGAAATGTGGAATATTTGGTAAAAGTAGGTTCAATCTCCCAACTTGAACTTTTTTTAAAGAGCCCAAATAGTTTTATTTGCAAAGTTGTGTTTTAGTAAATGGGTTTTCTTTGATCTATGACTAGGTAGTTTTTTCATATAATGTAGCCTTGGTTGAAGTTAAATGTAACTTTGAATTTATCTTCATGTGAATTTAAGCTGTATCAAAGATTTTACTAAAATATATATATAGTTTGATTAAGATAGTGATTCTTTCTGTGTGGACTTTACAAAGTAGAGGCATTGTTCATTTTCCTCTACTGAATGCACACACACTATTGGTGGATTATGTGCATAACTACCATCTATTGTGGTATTGGCTAACTATGGTTGTGTATGTTTTGTTAGCACTGTGTCTTTCTACCCATTCAGGTTATACATTTATATACTAATTACCCTAATAGTTTTTAGGGATTAGGAAGGTTATAATAAGAGGAAGTGTACCCACATTTGTGTGGAGGGATAGTGGAAATCCATTTTGGAAAAACCACCCTCAATACACCTGACCGAGATTTGAACCCCAATCACCTCGTCATCAGCAGTTTAATCTACTGTGAGAGTAGTGAGTTGGACCATGCAACCACTGAAGCGGGTTTTTGTATGTTAATCTAGCAAATGTGTGGAGATCTGTGTGGTATTAGCCAACCCACAGCTTGTGGAGCGATTCACACGATCACAGAAGTCTTTGCCGGACGGTTGAGGGACCATATAAGGTTGCCATCAACTCATCAAGAGGCCATCGATGCAATGACTTGGTTCTTTGATTATGGTGGCTTCCCTGGTGTGGTAGCTGCTGTGGATGGGACGCATATTCTCATTGCAAACCCTGGCGGGAATTCTAGTGAGGTATATCGCAACACACATGGCGTCTTCTCCATTAATGTTCAGGTTTGTTAACCTGTCTCACATTAAATTCATGGGCAAGTTTTCATTTTTACTAAATAGCAAAATAGAATTATTCTTTGCTAAGTAACAATTTAAATTATAGAATGGAACATAAAATATATAATATTAAGTGAAACATGTATAATATTTTATTTTACCAATAATTTTATGATAACTATATAGGCTTTGTAGCACCTTTAAAGTTTGCCACTTGAAAAGGAAAACACAATAGCTTTTGATATTTCTGGTAGGAATTTTTAAGTTAGGCCCTAATGTAATATATTGACAATATTATCAAAAGATTTTTGTAGAAAGTCTTTTACCCATTAGTTGTAGAATTTTATTTCTTTTGCCATAGAGTAAGGAGCTAGTAAGAAATTCTCTCAAAAAGTTTATGTTCTTTTTCCTTTAACCTCTTAGGGGAACTGTTCATACAGCAATGATCTGTCTCCTTCAATTCAGGCTCATTAGTCAATATCTACCTTTCTTATTGGTCTACATTTATAAATGAGGAATTTAATAGCAATGTGATAACCATAAGCTGTGCAACCCTTAATAAAATGTCTAAAATTTTAATACAAAGTGTTGACCCTTGTGGGCCCAATATTTATATTTTTTACTGGTCCAAATATACAAATGGGGACTTTAATTCCTTAAAAATAAAATTATACATTTAAATAACAATGTATTTTTTTATTTAACACCATTCAGGTTAAGTACTAATTACACTAATGGATTAGGAATTGGAAAGGTTGAATTTAGAGGAAGTGAACCCGCATTTGCATTGAGGGAGAGGGGAAAACCATTTAGGAAAAAAAATATAACCTGGTTCACCTGACCAAGATTCAAACCTTGATCTCCCTGTCCTCGGCAGTCTAGCTCAACACTAAACCAGCGCGTTAGCCAACTACGCCACAGAGGCGAGTCATAACAATGTAGATCATGATAAAATGACCTCATTTACATTGAGAGTAGAGTAAAAGCTCAAAAACCAAACACCTCCTGGGACTAAAAAATTCAATTTTTAAGAAGTGTCCTTGATGTGTTATTTTATTGTTGCTTTTTGTGCATAATTTATTCTTTAGGATATTCAATACTTTGCATTTATATTACTGCACTGTACAGTATTGGATGTGGTAAAATCATGACTAATGATTGAATAAATGCTCTACGTAGCTAATTGCAGTTCATAGAGCACTGAAAACAATTTGTAAGTAAAAATGAAATATGTACACATGCATACATACACACACTGTTTAGTAGTAAATCGACCCAAAGGACTTTATTAAACACACAGGAATGAATAAATCAAAGTAAATACTTTATTCAATTTGAAACATTATTGATATTTATCTCAAAATAAACTAATAATATTTCATCAATAAGCTCAAAACTTTTAACACTATTTTCTTTACAAGCCTATGATTTAAATAAGTAAAACAGTTTGCCTGTTTATTGTGCAATTTATAATTTTATTTTCTAGATACAGTTCTACTTTAGGCATCATAAGTTCTTCATTTGACTCTTGACATAATATTTTATATAGCAGGGATAGGTAACCTTTTAGTAGTGTTGTGCTGTAATAATATTGCAAAATCACTCAGCGTGCCAACCAACCTCAAAGCCCACCCAAATAGTTTATATTTTTATACTAGTTAACTAGTATAAATATTAAAACAAATTTAGGTTGATCTTGTAAAATGTAAATGTAACAACATATTATAAGTCAAATACATTAATTAACCTCTGTTTATTGAATATTTGATATTGTAAGGTAAATCAGAATAAATACAAAAGTCATTGGCATATTCTCTGGATATTCTAGTCCTGTGCGGCATACCCATAATGATATGGACTAGTTTTTTGTTTAATTCAATGCAGTCTATGCGAATTGTGTAAACACTAATGTTTAAATTGTTAATAAATATACATGTAATGAACTATTAATTTTAAAACTAATATTGGTTCATATTCCAAGAATACTGTGTTTTAAGTAATTCTTCTTCCAAAAGGTTCTACTTAACACAATAGGAAACCTATGGCTTGCTACTTGAAAAACGCAAGGCAAGCTAGGGAGGCTCTAATGACCTTACCCAATATCTAGGGGGTTGCAACACATTCCTTTCCGCTTGACCATAAGTAATTGGCCAATAAGCTCACTTTTTACACCCCAGGTCATTCTGTTCATGTGAAGCAAGCTAAGCAATGTGCCAACTATTTAAAAAAGATTCAAGATCACAATGTTTATTTATTAAGCTAATTTAGTTTAGTTTAAGTAAAATTACATAAAATATAAATAAAATTAATTGTAAAATAATATTTAGTATATGTAACAAACAAGCTTTATATTATACACTAATTAAATACATTGATTTATGTTTAGGTATTCTAGTCACATGTATTATCATGTATTTGGTAAACACAATTAACCACTCTTTCAAATTGAGGCATTTCAACACTGATAGTGGGGAAGGGGGAGGGGTTGACGAGGCTACTTTAACCTTAGTTGACGGTAATTCTTGTTTTTCTTTAGTAGAAAGTATCGTGGAGTTTTAATAGTGGAATAAGGTAGTATTGGCTCCGGCATAGAAAGCCGAACTTAATAGCTGGAGTCATCGATATGCTGACCACATGACACCCTCTAGCCGCAAGAGTTGGGACTAATCCGCCAAACAGTTTGGTAGCCACTCGGTAGGTATAGCCTGAATGCGGGCTGGCACCATGGAGTTACTTTTATTACATTTTGAGTGGATGGTAATCATCGTTATGGATAAGTAAAAGAAGAGAGAATATGGGAGTAGGGGAGAGGGGCTCAAAATTTCCAAAGATAGCATACTGTTAAAGGAAAATAATAAATGTTCGAGAACCACTTTTCTATGTGGACACATCTTCAAATATATCCCTTGATGTTCTTGGACAATGGTGGTTGAGGGTCCTCGGCCCCCAAATCTCTGTTGCAACTTTTAGAGTACAGCATACCTATTAATTTTTCTCAGAATACACCACCGACAAAAGTTATAAATGGCTTTAGCAAAATTTAAAATCTGAAGATATAATTTTGAAATTTTGAAACAAAATAATTGAATCATTGAAAAATAAAACACTTTTATATTAAAATTATGACTCACATCAATGGTTTTAGTTAAAAATGAAGGTTTTAACTATTGTTATTCAAATCGTTCCGCGTGCCAAGAATGGCACACGTGTCGTTTGTTACCAACCCCTGTTATATGCCAATCAATCTGTTAAGCTATCAGGGTAAGTTGGCACTGCTCACGCTGCATGTAAGATAATGAGTTCTATTATATTTAGTGTAAAATACACGGACTTGTGTTGGCGATTTCTGTCCACTATTGTATTTGGTAGTGACTATGTTGTTTATTAAGAAAGTCAGACTTTGGGAAGGTGTTTCACCACAAGTGCTTGTGTTATTTTGCCGTGTAGATATAAACTCTCCATTATAAAGATGAATTCGCTATTGAGATGTGTCCGTTTAGGGATATTTTATTGTACTCACAAACCACAAAGGCTTTGTAAATAAAGCGTATAACCCGAACGGGTAGTAAGACGCGGTGCTAAATATTATTTGTAAATAAATTTTTCTTTTGTCATCGCGTTTTACTAACCATATGGTATATTCTCATACATACTAATTACACTAAAAACTTAATGTGTTAGGGATGAGGAAGGTTGAATTTTAAAGGAAGTGTAATTGAATTGTGGAGGAAGAGTCGTAAACTATTTAGATAAAAACACTCATTACACCCAACCAGTATTCAAACCTTGATCTCCTCATGATTGACTGTCCAGTCTATTACGACCATTAAACCACCGAAGCGGGTTTGGATAAATTATTAGTTGTTTTAATAGCGCTAGTGTAGCTAATTCAAATTGGGTGACAGCCTACGTGGGTGCAGGGTTGATGTCTCACTCAAGAGACAGTTTCATTATTATCCGGTATAGCTCGAGTCTTGGTGGGTGCGGTTATGAGAGTATATTTATGTTACAGGTGGCTGCAGGTATCAATCTTAAGATTGTGGACATTGTAGCGAGGAGACCCGGTTCATTTAATGATGCCACCATCTTTGAGGGGTCAGGGCTGCACATGGCTTTTGAAGAGGGACGTATAGAAGGACATCTATTAGGAGACAGCGAGTATCCTTGTCTCCCATTTCTATTCACGCCACTGCCGCCTCAAAATGCAAGAACTGAGCCAGAGATACGCTATAATTTACACCATGAAAAGAGTCTAAATGCTGCTAAGCATCTTTTTGGGCTTTGGAAGCGTCGCTTCAGATGCCTCAAACCAGGCCTCGAGTATAAGCCACATTTTGTTGTGGCAATCATCTGTGCGACAGCTGTTCTCTATAACATCAGCAGAGAAGTCAATGAGCCCATGCCAGACGATGAGTTTCCTTGGGTAGAGGAAGTACACCAACCTCTGTCCCCATCGCCTGATCATGTCAATAGAGTTGACCATCACTTCCGAGAAGACTTTATAAGGTGTCATTTTACGTAATCTTGTAAATGTGAGTTAACTTTTTTACTTTTATCTGTATTTTATTTTCGGTCAGACACCTTAGCTCAACTTAGTCACCTTAGCATGCCTACCTTCTGAGCTAAGGGTCCCGGGTTTGATTCCCGGCATGACCGAGAAGTTATCATTGTTGAAAATCTGGGTTTATCCTTTCACATTGATAAATTGATGGCCAGGGATTGTATGTTGTGCCTGTCCTAGTCTTAAGATAGATTATAAGGCATATGAATCTACAACAGGCCTAGGCAACCGGTGGTGGAAAAATATAAGGCTTCAATAAAAAACTGACACAGGCCATAGGCTGGAAACGGTAATGGATGTAAAAAATGTTGAGTTTTATTTTCTACAATGCTTAAGGGTATATCCATTAGGATATGTCCTGTGATCCAAATATTTTAAAAGATATATCTTTCCAACATATTAAATGTAATTTTACAGTGAAAGAACTGAAGTTTTCATTTTAAGACTTATAAATATGTTATTTATGTTTACTTCCTTTGTTATTAAGACTCATAAACAATTTAGTTTAAAATGTTTACTTTGGTATTAAGATCCATAAATATTTTAGTTAACAAATCTCAATTAAGTTTCATTTAAATGTTTCATATTTTGGCCCTCTAACAATATGTCAAATTTTACTGGAATAATGCAAATTATTTGTCAAATTAAACATCAATTCCTCTACTTTTACTACTAGTTTAGTCATAAAAAAAAGGATATTTTAGTCAGTGTAAGCCCGGCTAGTCAGCGATTGCCGACCAGATTGGGCCATAGTGTCCCTGAATGGGGGCTCACGATAAATGCATATAACAATTTTTGTTCAGTTTGGGACGTTATTTTCCTTAGGAGAATGTAATAAAATCTCTAGTACCATCATAAAATCTCATTAGTAAGGTGAAACAATGGAGTATTTCCTCCTTCCCTACATATTTGTGCATTGTATTGTGACACTGGTCATGAAGCAGCCCTGCATGGGGTCACCCAGCGCCTCCCGCACTGCATACTTCTGTGCGCAATAGTGGTTTTCAAGGTTATGACTCTTAATTTGTTCATTTTGCAATATGTTTTACTTTAAGTAATCATCATCATTATCATCATAATCAACAACTGTTTTCACCCTGTGGTCGGGTCACTTTAGTAGAACTTCCCATGTTGTTATAAAAATTCTGAAAGTTTTTAAACAGGTTTTTTTACTCACTCAATTTTATACCTTAAGGTATTCTTCATAGTGGTAGACACAGGGAAGACAGGGAAAACCTGTAAAATTCATAGAATTTTTTAATATCAGGGAAAACAGAAATGTTAGGGAATTTAATCAAAAATAAGGAAAAGTTTGGGGATTTTGATACTTAAATAATATAGTGTCACTGTTGTTGGTGCAGACATTGTGTCTGGACATTTGCAGAACTTTTAAGGTGTAGTCCCTTCAAAGCATGGCTCTCCATGTTTTTATTCTTTACATATCCAAATAACACCCCTCCCGCAGGTTGTATGCCACTTCTTCGCACCAAGCAGGGACTCGAGGTGTGCAGCACAGCATATTTAATTTATGTGGACCTTTGGTTTGAATATACTATAGCGAAACCTCTTCACAATTTGCAAACCTTTCTAAATAACTACAAACAAATAAATACTACCGATATAACAACAATTATTATAAAAAACTTAAAACAATTTTTATTTTACTTCTAACAACAGTGAATTACTTATTGGTGTAGTTCAGTTTTGTGGTTATTATATTACAAAAGTATGCATTGATTAACTTTCATATATTTGTGTGTATATTTTTATTGATCCGAAGTTTGGTTGGAGACATGTTTTGTATACACATTGTTGTGAAATGATGCAGATTTTGTTAGATGTTGGGTTTGCAACATCAGCAGCTTTGAAAGGAATTAAAGACATAAAGATACTTCAGTTCAGAGGAGTTTGTCAAAAATTCCTAGTTGATCTCTGCAACAAACTTTTATCTAAGTGTCCTCTCTCTCCTACAAAATTGTCAAGAGTGCTAGTTGTCTCTCTCCCACAGTCATACTCAATCCACCTTTTAGGACCTATAGGATAACTTCTCCATTAGAAGTCCTACTAGACAAGAAACAACTATCTAGCGTGCAAGCTGATGCTGTAAAAAGAGACTACTTGGACTTTGTATCAAAGCAAGAAGTTATAGACTACCTTAAACAATTCACTTCAATTGGCGTTCATGAATATTTTTTCTAGCGTAACTGCATCCCAGGAACTACAATATTTCACTAAAAACATTAATGTTCTCTTCCATAGCTATGCAGCCATTGAGTGAAGTTTTTCTGTGAATAAAGAATGCCTGGTTGAAAACCTACATGAGGACAGCCTTATTGCTCAATGTGTAACTTATGATGCAGTCACTGCAGCCGGGGGACTTATAAATATGACAATTTCAAAAAATATGATTCATGCTGTGAAGAATGCATCAGGAATAAGGGAAGAAGCGCTTGAAAAGAAGAAAGAGATTGAAGTAGACTTAAGTCAAAAAGACAAACAGCATCTGAAGAAATAAGAAAATTAAAAGTGAAAAGAAGAACAGTTTTGCAGAAAGCAAAGGAAGAGGCAGGATTGTTAGAACATGAAATGCAAAAATTGAAAAAGTTTTGTGGTTGAATGAATTTTAACTTTTGTCTTCGTTCTAAAAAAATATTTTGTTTTTGGGTTTTATCATCTTAATTTTTAATGATGTTAAGTAACTGCAATTATCTTTATTTCCAAGTAATGTTTATCAACATAATATTTGTTGGTTATATTTAATTGAAGATTCTTTATCTTTATTACTATATATATTTATTAAACAAATTCACTATCAAAAATATAACTTGTGGAAAGTATCGACTGTCAACGGGTGGTGGGGATAGTAGTTAGTTTTTGTGGTAGTGTAAACTCCCTGGTTGTAATCATTCTTTGAAGTTGCGCCACCAAGGCTGATTACTTGTGCCCCTAAAGTTCTACGAGTGAGGTGAAATGACCCACCAATTTTGCCAGGAGAGGTATTTTCACATTCCTTTCAGGGTTCTTTTAAATGCCACATGGAACTTACAGCTTTACTTCCCCTCCGAAGGATGTCAGGCTATGATTTTTTCTCGCTCCAGAAAAAGCCTTCGGCCTCTGTTGGGTTCAAACCCACATACATCGGGTTCTGAGGCGAGTGCTTTACCCCAAGACCACCGAGGTCGACAGTGGTATAGATCATTCAAAAAATGTAATGTGTGTGTGAATGTGTGTGTATGTATGCACGTGTATTAAAGATGGGTTGGATCCACCTTTTTTCAAATCTGAAACTTCATTTGGCCATCAAATCTCTAATTAAAATTTGAATTTTAGAAAATATTGTAAGCAAAAGTATTTAGCTTTCCCAATAACTAGGATTTTTTCCTTCACTTCTGATTTTGTTTACATTAAATGGTAAATTAATGATCTGCGGTTTTATTGTAAGGTTTTTCCTATAATTAATTTGGTTTTAACCACAAGAAACTATTAAAAAATTTTAATACCATTAAAAATAACTCATACTTAGTACCTATTTAAAAAAAATCCTTATGAGTTGAGTCTTGAATTCATGAACCTATGACAAGCCTAGGCCTACCCTAACTTTCTATCTTTTTATGTTTTTTAAAAATAGGGATTGTTTGTCTCTGAGTACCTTTTATATATACTGCATTTCTTAAAAAATATACTGGAAATAGACTGGAATTTCAAAACTATAGTCAGGTAGACACCCTGGAACTTCCAAATTTCAGTTTTCTACCACACTGGGAAGTAGTTGTTTACTATTAGTTCAGAAATTTTGAACCCCTTTACCCCATTTTCTCCATTTCATTCTTAGAAATTATAATATTTAGATTTAGTTGGTTATTTGGAGTTGTCTCTATACGATACTATATGTCTAACAAAGTTTAAATTTTTTATACATAAAAAAAGTTTAATTATAGACTTCCCCCATTTCCCGGAACCCCATTTTGAAATTTTCCAACTTTAGATTTTTCCATTTATATGGAGCAATTTCGAAACCTTCCTGCCAGGCGAAATTTCTGGTTTCAATCTATTTGCCTTGCTGGTCTGTTAATTAAAAATGTTGGAAGTCATTGGTTAAGATATATCGACAAAACAAATAATGATTTTAAGTTTTTCCTGTTCAGCTTGTGGAAGTTATCAGGTCTAAAATTAAAAAGTAACAGAAAATACATTATGTGATTGGTTTACCACTAAGCTCAATATTTACAGATGTTTTGCTCCTACATTATCGTGACATTTTGTGATTAGTCAATCCTTTCTTCAAAAGGGTTTTTAATAATCTTTCTAATTTAAAATATTTAATTTACACTTTCTGACTCAACTGATTATATCAGCACATGAAAATTTCTATGAGCAAGAGCAAAATTTTCCCGGAAGATATTTTCATACCTTTCAGGATTTTTTTTTATGCCACAATCAACATAGGATCGACGACTTTACTTCTCTTTCAAAGAAAGTTGTGTTACAGAAAAATCCATCGACTCCCCCATAGTTTGAACCCACAAAAATCTGGTCCTGGGGTGAGCATCTTACCACAAGACCACTGATATCGACTTCAAAAAAGTTGTACTTTTCATTTGTTCATGGCAGTTCGTCGATGGTTATAGCACAGGGTCTCATACACCAGGATTTTTTTTGCATGGTGTTAAATTAAGGCTCTTTTAAAAATTAAAAATGCAAGGTTAGATATGAGCTAACTGCATTTAAATAAATTCAAGACATTGGATGTACTTGAAAAAAAAATCATATTTTTAAACAAACATCAGAAGATACACACAAAAAAAAATGTAGAAAGCACATCATGGAGAGACTGTTTTTGTAATCTTAATCTTTATATCGTGGTCTTAGACGTTACCAAACACACTAGGCACACGATAGTTGGTGTCGTCGCTCCCTAAGAAGTGGTGTTGGGGAATCAGCATCACAACACTCAACTCCTAACTTCTTTTACCCAGAAGACGAGATACTCGATGCTGGTTAGATCACAATTCATGCTCAATCTTTTCTACTTGATGTTACATTTCAGAAAAGTTAAATATAAACCCCACGCTTTTAGGCAGTAACAAATTTAATAATAAAAATAGTAATGTATATTTATAAAGAATCCTAACAAATTGCTTTACAAGATAGGAAAATAATGATTTGAAAAGCTAATAGCCTAAAAATGAAGTTATTGAATTGAAATTTTATATTGAGACTTGATGTTGCTTACAACTTTAATGACCATATAGATATCTTAAAATTAAAAACAAACCCCACACGTTTTTATATAAGTAAAAAATGACAGTTATCATATGTATGGATAAATACTCTGTATTCATCATAAGGCAGTTTTAGGATAATCATATCTCCTAAATTACGGTTGGCAGGACATGTAGTGTGAATGGAAAAATCTAGAACAGCGTTCAAAGTATCAATTAGTAAATCCAATGGGAAGAAACCATCGAGAAGTCCTAGATGCAGATGAGAGTTTAATATTAGAATGGACCTGAATGAAGTAGTATGTAATGAGGTGGACTGGATTGAACTAGCTCAAGATAGAGATAGGAGGCATATTTTTGTAAGAGTGGCAATTAACTTTCCAGTTCTTAATGCTATAAATTAAGTATGTACCGTATAGACTAAGGTTAGGCCTATAATAAAGTATAATTAGAAACATGTTGAACGCTATTAAGACCATAATAAGCCTAGTTTGATAAATAAAAGTACAATTGAAACTAGGATGTTTTGTAACTATTCTTGCAAGGCGAATATATATTATTAACTGATAAAATTTGGTGGGGTGATGGTGAGATTGATAAAAATGAAGTATAAACTTGCCCAAATGTCCTTTGTTATGAGTATTAATGGCACTTGCAAGCCTTAATCAAATGAATATAGTATAATAATAATAATAATAATAATAATAAATCATATATGATGATGATGGTGACAATGATGATAATCTCTAGTAAACATTTCTTTGTAATGATAGAGAGCTAAGGGGTGAAAATCCCTAACTACTTCACAATTGCACAGTAAATAAAAGTGTTACTATAGAAGTCTTAGTTATAAATAATAAAAGTGTCTCACAGAAATTTACTAGCAGCTCTTAACCTACCAATAAAATAAAATGATTTATATTATGTGCTTGAATATTTGTGTGGCTATGTCTAGCAAGTTGTTGTGTTGTGATGTTTTCAGATATAGGAGTGACACACAAACATGTGACTGCTCACGGGAACAAGTGCCTTCAAGGACGGTTGTGTTGTTTCGCTTGTGTCAAGAAGCGCAAGAACAAGAGTGCTGTGATGGAACTAGATGATCCAGAAAATGTTAGCTTATCTTCGGTTTATAAATTTGATGGTTTTCACGAGAACTTAGAAAACCATACCAAAACAGCAACGAAAAAGAGCCAAAGCACCCAGCTTTTTTGATGTGTTGGTGGGTAGACTGCCTCATTTTTATAGCTTAAATTTGAATATATAGCAATACCTTACTCATGCACATATTTAGGAATAATTTTGTGGGGGTAAAGGAAGTGAGGGGGATCCCCGGCTGATACTTTTAACATTACTGGACCCACATCAGTGGGGTTGTGGAATAGGGTGGTTTGTTGTTGAGAGGGTAGATTGATAATCCAGTCTATTGCAAGACTGGCACCTCAGACCACATGGCCATTGCTGTGTTTACAACAGCTAGTCAATGTATGGGAGAACAATGACTTACTTGTGGTAAAGATTATTTTATTTTCTATAAATTATAACTACATGTTGGCCTATTTTTTAACATGAGGGTTATTAAGAACAGTCTGAGGAAAGTAGTATGCACCCATACTAACTGTTAGAGAAAATGGGGGGGATCTTTGGTTGGCCCCTTTTCTCGCTAATATAGCCTGTCGCGATTTTAACCCTGACCTTGTCATTTATGCAAATCTAAAACTTTAGACTGTTCTTAGAAATTACTGTGGGTCACTACTTTAGTTAATAAAATGTTGTATAAATCAGTTTCAAACTTACTCTCATGTTTGTTCCTTTTTGATTGCATTCTATTAAATAGGTCTTTAACTCTTTTACTCTAAAAATGTTCTTACCACTAGTACACTTTCCATTCTGGTGTGTTTGTTGAGTGCTTAGTTTAGTTGATAATGATATGAATATTAGTATATAAAACCCCTTTAAATACATCAAATGAAAATTCAGATGTTTAAAAAATACATGTGGTTTATAATTAATGCTGTACACGGTTTCTTGATATAATTGTATTTTATGGTATAAACTAGTGTTTTTGATGCAGATTCTGGTACAACTGAGCCTAAAAACACTGCACAGACTGATCTCTCTCCCTCTCTCGTCACAGAAGAAGATGTCATTGCTATAATCCACTGACCACAGTGACAAGAATCTCAGCACAGACCCTGCTGCATCCAAAATCTTTGAAAACTGGGACATGCCCTACTGATCGGCCAAACGCTTAAAAACAATAGCCCTTCTGTTTACCTCGAGCAATTCTGTTTGGCTACACCTTTGGAGAGAAGTGCATCCCATGTTATAGTCGAGGCGCCTATCAAAGAGAACCAGGGTTTTAAAACTAAGCAGATGTCACAGACAAGGGAAACAACCATCAGTAGAATCCCTGTTGATCCCTCGAAGAAAGAAATATATCCCTTTTGGTCAAAAATGAAGCTTAACTTGAGGAGTAATGTTCCTTCAAGAATATTGCTGAAGAGGAGTCGTTGTTGGACACTTTTGTAGTGAGGAGTTTTCAGAATTTGAAGATATAATTGAAAGGGATAGTTCAATTTTGAGGGAAGAGGAAATGAAGATAGAAAATGTTGAGAGTGAGTACATTTTGTTCACTATCGACATTGAGAGGGCTGGAAAATGCGACTGGTTGTTCAATAGACGTGATAGAATTGGCAATTTGATTAGCCAACCCTTCTTGAATTGTCCCCAATCAGCAGCCAAGAATATCACCCTCTTCCCACAGGACAGCCGTGTAGCCAGTCCAAGCATCGATACCTCTGAGAAAAAAATCTTCTCGACCCAGAACCCAGAAAGATAATGATGAATGTAACCGATACAATTAAGATCAACGAGTTGGACCACCAAAACTTAGTCAACTCCATCCAAACCCGGTCATTGCTCAGCAAAAGCCCAAATACCATCCATCGTTTGGCTACTCACCATCATTTAACCAGGTAAGTCATTAATCTAAATAAATATTAATAACCCATCAATAAAACTGTCTTAAAGGTGCTTACAAGCCTTACAAATATGTTTAGAAATATTTTTTATTCTATTCTGAGTATGGATAAAAGAATACATTTAATGCAATGCTAAAATATCACCCTAAAAATAACTTGTTGGATGTACTAACGATGTTTCATTTATGTTTGTTTACAGGAGGTTAACTTTTCCAGTAGTTTTCAATGTCACTTAATTTCTAAAGTTGGCCTAAAATGAGTGAATAATTGTTAACAAATAGGTACGTTAGTGTCTTAAAATCAACCTATTCTATAAACTTGAAAGACGACTTAATGGACAAAGGTAGGCATAATTGCCAGAAAAACTTCAGGGTTTCATAATAGCAAAAACCACTAATAAAGCTCCCCAAGTAGAAGAAATGTTGTATTCTTTGACCTGGTGACGAAGCTATACCACTTGTATATTTTGTTTCTCTTCAAACTCAACAGCCCCTCATACCCACATGCACTAGGCTACGAGAGACAAGATGATCGATTAGCATGTCAAAAAATACAATGCAAATACCATTTTAACATTCTATTATTATTATTATTATTTAAATTAGGAGGAATATCCAGCACACTTACCTTGATGATACTGGAGTAGAAATTGTTTAGATAAAACACTAAAAACACACAAACACATTTTTAAATACAGCTTCATCAGGTCAAGAGAGTAGACTGATTCTCTTGGTTGAACTGCAGGTTTGACTCTCCGCAGCTGACTGTTTTTCAGTTATGATATCACGCTATAGATGGTAGCACTTTGAATAAATAGATAGAAAAACTAAAAATTGTGTTATATAGGAGTGAGTAGGAGTTCTTTTTTTGAATGTCTGAGTATAAACATTCGAAACTCAGAGCACACAACTTACACCGGTTGCAAGAATAATATTGTAACGTGGGGTGCGCATGACCTGGGAAGGTCACAGGCCATTCACACGTAAACGTTTGAACCACGAGTTCTTTTAGAGATATTGGGGTAGGCTGCTGACCAAACACGAATGAAAATGCCCACGGAATTTTCAAGGTTTTGATTATTAAAATTACCACATACATACACACACTTATTAATTATATATCTAAATTAATTATAACTAAAGTCATTAAGTAAAATAAAAAGAGCCTTAATCAAATCTGTAAATTAATAAACTAATAGAACACATAGAGATGTAAGTAAATTGAATAAACAAATTAACATCTATAAAACACCTATTACCTATTCAAATATTTAAAAACAGTCACAAAAATGTTCATTAACACAGTAGTCCACAATAACAACAAATGTCACTTGTCTCACACACGATACACAGCAGTGACCCGCTATACACAAACGCGGGACTCGCTGACCCACCCGCGGACGCACCGACCTGCTCGCTGGTCACTCTGGTTCACACACTTGACACGTCGGTCCACACAATGTACACACCGGTACACACTCGCACTAGGAACTCCCACACTCATTAGTCTAGAACCACGAACTGAATACACGGCTATCACCGAGCGTGTATATATAGGGGTGGTGCCAGCTAAGGATCTGGAATCCTTCACTTCTAGAATTAAAAAGGATCCAGACCCCTCCAGATGTGTCTCCGTCCTTCCCCCGCATCCCCTCGGCCCCTCTAATCCCCCAGTCAAGTGAGAAGGTCGCTGCCTACCTGCTAGACAAGGAGGGATACAGAGAGAACAAGGAGCGCAGCCAGGGTAAACAATGAGAGCACGCTGGTCCCACTGTTAAACACCAATCTTGTTACAATATGTTGATGGTCGTCTTCAAAGAAAATTATATATATGTATATATGTACCCACAAAGAAAAATATAGAAAACACACATATGGGCATTATTTCTATTCCTAACATTAAAGAAAACTTGAAGTTGCATTGTTGGTATTTATTCATAAATATTATAATTAAATATATAATTATAAGAATATGAATAAGTTTGAACAATATATAGAGATATTAATAAATCATAATGATAGTCGAGTTGGAAAACAAATAGTATTCTTTAAGATTTAGAATGATTGATGTAAATATATATATATATCAAAGTTAAATGTAGTTTTATACTCAAAACAGCTGCATCAGAAAAGAACAATAATAATTAAATAATTTATTTCCCCACTGAACAAACTAGTAAAGTTACATGACCCTCGTAAACAAATATCAATTACAAAATCTATCTTCATTATTTACAAAGGTGAGTTCTCAAACTTCCCTCATCTTTTCTAAATTCTCTATACACATTCCCATTATACACAAAACCCTAACTATATTGTACAATCATAATAAGGTCAATAGATATTCTCAAGACTAACTATTAAACTACAAGTGAAATCTTTTTTGTTATATTTATAGACAAAACCAAAATTGGTTGCAAAATATCAATATTAGCCCTCATTATAAATTTTCTTCTGTCTCACAATCAGATTAGAAGTAATATCCTCAAACTAATCGATCTCAGCAAAAATAATCTAAGTATCAACATCTTCAATAGTAAATTAAGTATCGATACCTGCAAAAAGAAATCAAGTATGGATATCCATATAATAATCGACTTTTTTCATACGTGATAAAATTCAACAGCGATCTAAGATCTACATGCATTATAAATTTCCCTTTGCAAAATTAATAATATATTGCCGAAACAAGTATAGGTAAATATAAAAAATAAATAATAATGACGAAGTAATACCAGGCCGAAAAAGAAATTTGTTCTTACATTTGAACTATCTGAAGCCTTAGTTTCTTATTCCTTCATTCAAGCTACGTCCAAGAGTGCCGACAAGCTGCCCCGCCGGAACTATATATACAAGAAAACCCAGAAAACATTGGAGAACAGGATACATGGTGGGGAATGCGCGTGACAACAATAACTTATACTATACACTCCAAACAACTGAAACCTTCCAGATTATAGTAGAACAACCTCTCTTCACAGCTTAAGCTCTTTGGACCGCCTTTGGTTGTGTGGCGCACTCTGGTGGGCGCCATTCAAACCTTGATGGCAGTGGCTAGTCTATCTCGTGGTGCAGCTATGCTCAATTGTGTTGGTTTTTTTTCTCCAACTCGTAGTCCGAGACGCAGGGATGGTAAAACGGGTAAGTTGTATATTTTCCTGATTCAACTCTCCTATGCTTGTAGCCAAATGCTACAACTGGAACCTATGTTCCTGGGCAGACGACCCCTACAGCCCCTTTGTTGGCTCAGATACATCGATGACATCTTTATGATCTGCACCAGCACCACTCAGCAACTCGAGTCCTTCCTGGCAGACCTCAATAAATTTTCACCGCTAAGATTTACCTGGAAAATATCCATTTCTATCATTACTTTTCTGGATGTAGACATCCCACTCCATCAGGGACACCTTAAAACAACTGTGCACACCAAGGAAACAAATCAGCAACAATACCTTCATTATGACAGCCACCACCCTATGAGCACAAAGAGATCACTCCCACATAGCCTAGCCATTAAGAGCCAAAAGAATTTTCTCTGACCACAATGACCTTTAACAATACAATAAAAAAACTGCAACATATTTTTATGATTATATGCTACCCTAAAGCACTGGTGTGTAGTCAAATAAAAAGAGCTCAAAATAGCGGGCCCACAACATCAACAGGAACAAACAACATTCTTTTGGTCACTACATACCACCCTGGACTTCACAAACTCAACAAGCTCTTGAAAACACTTTCCCCATACTGCAATCCTCCACTACTACACAACATATCATCAAGGGGCCTCCAAACATAACTTATAAACAACCAGCCAATCTACAAAACTCACTTGTAAAAACCAAACTGCTAGACCTCACAATTCAACCCGAACCCAAACAAATATCAGGTTCATTTCCCCGCAATACCTGCACCATACATAAACTAACAAATTCATTCTCCAGCAACATAACTGAAATAAATTATCCTATAAAAGGCCACCAAACTTGTGATTCTGAAAACCTCATCTACCAACTGGAATGCAACCTGTGCCACGCACAATATATTGGTCTCACAACAGAAACACTAAGAAGGAATGAATGGTTATCGACATAACACAAAATTGAAAAATAAAGATAAGCCTGTAGTATCACACGCCAAAACCCATAATATGGACTTTAATCACTGTTACACAACCAGAGTCCCTGAAAAAAGTAATATGCAACCCTTCACAACCAAGGTTATGGAAACTGGTCCATCAATATACCATCAAATCCAGACAAGCCCCTAACCATAATTTCAACCTTAGGTAATTCCTCTCCTTTCTACCAGCACACATTATTATAATTTTTTTTAAAATTCTGTGCACCTCATTTCACTACCTGTTCAGTTTATCTACTTATCTACACTTACTAATTAGGAACCAGGGAGATATAATGTATACATAATGTAGCCAAATTTCTGTTAATAAAATGAGAAAACCATTAAGGAAAATTCAAACTCGGTACACCAGACAGATTATAAACTCAACCTTCATCCCACTGGTAGAACAGGCTGTACAATATTGATGTCAAAGGGGTACAATATTTTACTGTAACAAGAAGCACCAAGTAGTTTGTTAATTTTTTTTAACATGAATGATTTCGAGCTGAGGGCAATAAGTCAAGAAGAGACTCTTCCATTGATGTGTTGGGGAAAACAAGATATGTTATCGCTTTCCTCCCTCAATATGAATATTGAAGAATTTGACTCTAGTGAGTGTGTGTGTGTGTGTTTGTTTGGGGGGGAGGCTCATGTGCCTAAAAGAAGGAAAAAAAAGAATGTAATATTTATCTATAATTTGTATAAAAAATATCACCTGTTTTGGATTGTATGTATAAATTATTGTAATGTTTATTTTGTGTTTGTTTAAAAATATATTGTTATTTGCTATACTTTGTACAAATCTACAACAAATCATTTATTTTCTTTATGTACAATCTATGTTTTTTTGTTTAGTGATGATGTATAAAAAAATATTTTTATTCCTATATTTTGTACTAAAGCGCAAACAATTTATTTTTGTTAAAATTATGCTAATAAACCAATAAACTTTTTCGTCTTGGTTAGTAATTTTTTTTATTAGTCAAGTCAGTATTTTTTGTTTTGTTTTTGTGTCGCGGTTCATCCTGATGCACCGGACGAAACTAGTACTGGTAGCCATGCTGTTGCTAAAGATTTCACAGCAACCATTCCACTTGACAGTGTCAAGAGATAGTGCAACAAGAGTAGAACTTATCTAGTATTTGAAAACTATTTCGGCTGACTTCACTTTTGAGCCATCTTTTGAACATATTGGGGAAACTTTCAAGTTTATGTTTCCAAATGCAGTGCCCCAAGACTGTTCCCTCTAAAGGACAAAGGCACATTATCTAACAACATATATGCTGGCCCCATACTTCAGTGAACAGTTGCTGAATAATTTTAAAGGTGCATATTGCACCTTGTGCTATGATGAAACCACCAATGCATCACCTTATAAAGAATTACGGGTAGCTTAGATACTGGTCATTAATCAAAAACATGATTGTGGCCAGGCACCTACACATTTTTTATGGGATTGGCAATACCTAAAAATATTAACAGTAAACTTAACGAAGCCTTTGATTCATCACAACTTCCTTGGTCAAAACTGCTAGTGCTAAATAATAATGGGCCAAATGCCAACAAGTCTGTCACTAACTTATGGAATGATTATCTTGTTCTAACATATAGACAGGCTATAGTAGATATTGGTACTTTTATACTCGTGTAGTTCATAATGCATTCCATAGAGGCATGGCAGAACTGGGAGATGATGCGTCAAATTTAATTTTTCTTCTTCATGATTATTTTTCTACCTGGCCATAAAGGTGGGAGGATTTTACAAGAGTTCAAAGAGATCTCAGTATCCTAAATCATTGTTTCTTGAAAAATGTTTCTTCTAGGTGGTTATCACAAGAGACCGCTGCCGAAAGACCTATTGAACAGTGGCCACCAGTAACAAAGTACTTTCATAAGGACTTTGTTCCTGAGAGTATAAGTAATTTGGTGAAATCTCCCACAGGGTTTGGAAACATAACTAACCTCTTAAAACTTGAGACAATGAAAGCAGAGGTGATGTTTTGTAGCACGAGTGCCTGCATATTTACAATGTTCACTCAAATGTTCCAGAAAGAGGACCCTTTGGTGCATGTGATATACAGTGAATTAAAAACACAAGAATCATAATGAATTGTGTTTGATTCAAAAATGAGGTGGCCCAATGGCTAGATAATTTTATAATAAAGGAAATTGATAAAACTAAAGAAAAAGGAAAAAAAACTACTAAGAATAAATTTGATGAAGAAAGCCCACCTAGGGAAAGAGGAAAGATGTGGGAAGAATCCAATGCACAAAGGTGACATCTTCTTCCTTTCTTCTGTCTTCTATAGTAGAAGTAGTCACACACACATTTTAAACAAAAACATAATAATATTTCGGCATTGTTGCCTTTAGTTTAGTTTTATCAATTTCCTTTATTATAAAATTATCTAGCCATTGGGCCACCTCATTTTTGAATCATTTTACATTAACTTTAGGTTATTCCCACCTTTTATTGTTTCTATTAAACTTCTCAAACCTATTTCTAACCCTTTTTTCACAATGTTCTCTAAATATTATAAACACATAAGAAACCTACCCACACAACAACAATATTGGATTAAGCAAATTATTCTACATGCTTCCAAACTAGCATTCCTCAACAGTCACGTAAACTTTCTTCAAGCATGTATTAATTTGAACATAACCCCAAAAGGCCTCTGTATAAAATATCCTATGTCTGCCATCCCTCCTGCAATAAGACAACATTTCACTCTCCTTAACACAATACATTCCAGAGAACTCACTAAAACCCTATTCAATCAGTATCAAAACTAGCACTATACCACTCAATACAACTTTCCTCCTTTTCCAAAATAGTTTTTCTATCCTCTTCTCATCTCATGCAACTTGTGAACAGTATTCTACAAACAGCAGTAGAGATTCAAGCTAAAAAAGCCAATGACCATCTCCGAAACTACGCCACTTCCAGCACCTGAGATAAGCCGACCCAAATCCAGCAATCCTCCTTTGATTGCTGCCAAGCCCTCACTAGCCACAATATTCAACCTCCCCCCGCTCAACAGGACCACTTACACACTTGCCATTCCCTCAAGAATAATTGAGATGACACCCTTTATTAAATCCATC
This sequence comes from Timema cristinae, assembly GCA_039000515.1. Lineage (NCBI taxonomy): Eukaryota > Metazoa > Arthropoda > Insecta > Phasmatodea > Timematidae > Timema > Timema cristinae. The sequence goes on from JBCFYV010011165.1 coordinate 57,183, forward strand.
AACAATAACAAAACCAACATTATATCCACCATTGGTCCAGACAACAGTTCTATTCTCAACCTATCAGAGCACAATCTCTCAGAGATAATGCCCTCTAATAAGCCCGTCAATAATAACATAACTGACACTACATCCACCAATGGTCCAGTCAGCAGTTCCATACTGAACCTATCAAAATACAATCTCTCAAAACACGAAATGAATGTTCTGTCCAAGGGACTCTCCTTTTCACCTCACTCCCAATTCGATCACTTTGCCCTAGTTCAGGATGTCCTTTCCTATGCTCGCACTCTAAGATTGAAACATTTCTTCCAGAACAAATCCTATACTACCAGCCCTGACAAAGCCATAGATCCATCCCTCTACAAGTTCAAGCCACCTTCAGACTGGGACCCCCCACCACTACCCTCAGAACACCCTCTGGAACAGTTCATCACTTACCTCCTTTCCAATATTGCCGATCCACTCTTCCCGAAGACACTACCTTTGAAACGGAACCTCAACACCAACGGACAAAAAGCTATCAAAGCACTAAAAAACAACATTGATATAATCATCCTACCAGCTGACAAGTGCTCCACTACAGTCATCTTGAACCGTATCGACTACATCACAAAGGCACAAAATCAGCTATCCGACCACTCCATCTACAGACCACTCACAAAAGACTCAACTGAAGATCACAACATGCAGATTAAAGAGTTCCTACAACGTGAAGGTCCCCGGCAGAATCTCACCACCAACTCAATTCAACTTCTCTTTCCACAAGAACCTCAAACTCCCACACTGTATCTCCTCCCTAAAATCCACAAAGAAATAAGACCTCCGCCTGGCCGTCCGATTGTATCTGGTTGTGGCTCCCCAACTGAGAGAATTTCATCTCTGGTTGATTCACACCTACAACCCTTTGTAAAACAACTTCCCTCATTCATACAGGATACAAACCACTTCTTAGACAAAATTCACAAAATCAAAAATCTTCCATCAAACTGTTTTCTGGTCACTAATGATGTCACAGCACTCTACACTAACATCCCTCATGTGAATGGAATGTCAGCAATGGAGCATTACTTAGACCGCAGACCTCCTGGTTCCAAACCTACCACTTATTTTCTGGTGGAGCTGGCTAGGATGATCCTTCAATTTAACAACTTCCGTTTTCTAGACAAACACTACCTACAGATTAAGGGCACAGCTATGGATACACGCATGGCTCCTTCATATGCAAATTTTTACATGGGACTACTAGAAGAACGCTTTCTACATTCTCAGCCCATCAAACCATATCTATGGCTTCGCTACATCGACGACATTTTCATGATCTGGCCTCACTCCGAAGAATCCTTGGATGTCTTTCTAGATAATCTCAACAATTGCAGCCCCCTAAACTTCACCCACAATAAATCACATCATAGTCTTACCTTCCTTGATGTGAATCTGGTCCTTGAAAGTAACCAAATTCGTACCACTGTACATATAAAACCCACCAATCACCAACAATACCTCCACTACCATAGCAGCCATCCTTCATACACAAAAAGGTATCTACCATTCAGCCTTGCCACACGAGCCAAACGGATATGTTCATAACCTGACGATTTAACTGAATATTGTAAACAACTCTCCACAGTTTTCCAAAGTAGAGGTTACCCCAAGCCTCTAATAGACAACCAAATCTCCAGAGCACTCTCCAGGGATGACCACGACCCTCCAAAAAAAGTTGAGGACATCCCTCTCACAACCCAATACCATCCTGGTCTACAACGTATCAACACCATCCTTAAATGTGGTTACAAATTCCTAACCAGTTCTACCCAGACCCAAAACCTTCTTAGTTCACCCCCAAGAGTCACTTTCAAATGGCCACCCAATCTCCACAATATTCTAGTCCATCCCAAACTTCCTGACCCCAAGAGAATCCGAGAATAAAAACCTAATACCAAAGGTTCACACCCCTGCGGTAGCACCCATTGCAGCACATGTGGAATACACCTACCAGATACATCCTTCAACAGCAAAGTAACCAAATTGGAATACAAAATCCCTGGGTATTACAATTGCAAAACCAATAACTTGATATATCAACTACAGTGCAAATCATGTGATGCAGAATATATAGGCCTCACTACAGGTTCTCTCAGACAGCGAATGAACAATCATCGCTTTGACACAAACCACAAAGATCCGGACAAGCCTGTACCCATCCATGCTAGTACCCACAACCAAGACTTTCAAACCTGCTACACCACCAAAATATTAAGAGCATTTCCCAAACAGTGCAACAGTTCTCAACTTATACAGTGGGAACTGGCCCACCAATGGATTACCAAATCAAGATTACCACCAGGCCTCAACAGAAGATAGTTTATTTCTATATTATTATTTTCCAAATTTAACATTATTATTATTATTTTCTCTTATCTATTATTATTATCATCAGTTTTCTATAAATATTAACCACAACCAAGGAATTTATCTCTACTCCCAAAAACAGTTGGCACAATTTGTTTCTAACAGTTTAATTCAAAATTCAAAATGGAGTAATCCATTGTTTGTGTTATTTGTACTCTCTTCTTCTTTGTGTTTGATAAAGGCAACAATGCCGAAATATTATTATATTTGTGTTTAAAATGTGTGTGTGACTACTTCTACTATAGAAGACAGAAGAAAGGAAGAAGATGTCACCTTTGTGCATTGGATTCTTCCCACATCTTTCCTCTTTCCCTAGGTGGGCTTTCTTCATCAAATTTATTCTTATTCTTAGTAGTTTATTTTTCCTTTTTCTTTAGTTTTATCAATTTCCTTTATTATAAAATGAATTGTGTTTGTAAGAGTTCAGCACCATTGTTTTTTGTATGGTATTACGGACATAGAGAGAGGGTTTTCAATGGAACGGCCAACAAGAAAAAGAAAGGGAAAAGTAGGAGCTAGAAAGGTTGAAGGAGATAGACAGATAAAGTGTAGTATTCAAGAGAATGAAGCAATACTGAAAAAGTTGGCACAAGAACAGAACAAGAAGAGGATGATGATAAAAATACATGATGGGATTCAATATGAAACAGCTCACGATAAAAGACTTGAAGAAACCGATGGAAGAAGAGGACAAGAAAAAAATGCATGCAGAAAATTGTTGAAAAATGAAATAGTTTGTTAATAACTTCTTTTTTTCAGCAAAAAACCAAAGAAAAGTAAAGATAAGTCTAACCTTTCATTAGTGTTTATTTATGGTATGATTTTTAAGGTTTTTGCTGTTTTATTACTATTCTATTATTGTTAAAAGGATTTTTCCCTTTTATTTTTTCAATAAAAAGGTGTGTGATGGCTGGCTACGAGGATGGTGGAGGCCAGATAATAATAAAAAAAAGGTTTTAAAGAATCCCCGTTTTACTTTTAAAACTCTAATTTATTGATAGGCTGTAATTAAATTTGTCAGTTTTTTTGGTATTTTGGTTAGTAAAGTCAGTAATTTTGACCCTTCGACTGGTTTTCACCCCTGAACAAATAATCTATTTTTGTTATTTTTGTATTAGAATGCAAAAATTATTTTAGCATTCTGTGCTTAATTAACCTTGGAAATCTTACACTAATCTTGGTTTTTATTTTAATTCTCTATACTACATTTGGTTAGTTTGTAATAAATTGTATGAATTATACAAGTGGCCCCCTTCATGTCTGGGCAGGAAGGAAAACAAATTAAATGACGATTTAACTTTAGGCTCAAGGCAAGTTGGAACGAAACCAAGGTATAGTCGTCAGTATCTTTGCAGTTTTTATAGCAAAAACAAGTTGAGTAAAATAAGAGAGAGCTTCATAGTTGCTCCTCCCTAATCTACCAGAATCGTATCTTTATTTCAAGATTTCATGCGTGATAAGGTGCATAGGTTTAATTCTGATACTCAAATAAAACCCCACCTCAGATTATTTTTGATTTGGGGTTCTTAAATGAAAACACGTTTTTTTTAAAATTATTTAGCGCTGGGTTTTACTACCCGTTCAGGTTATATGCTTAAGTACTAATTACGCTAATGTATTAGAAACTGGGAAGGTTGAATTTAGAGTAAGTAAACCTGTATTTGGGTGGAGGGAGAGTGAGTGGAAAACCATTTAGGAAAAACCAGCCCCCAGTTCATCCAACTGAGATTTGAACCTTTATCTCCCTGTCCTCTGCATTCTGGCTCAACACTAAACTAGTGCTTTAGCCAACTATGTCCAAGGTGAGTCAAATGGAAATAGTGTTGAGAAATTCACTAGGTGTGTCGCGACGTTCTCAATGTTGTGTTATTGTTGATAAAAAAAAGAAAATTAAATGGAGTTTCATTTAATTATAATTTTTAAATGGATATAAGAGAAAAATGTTTGAAGGCATACGTTTATTTTCCAGACAATTTAATAATGAGTAACTTGAGTTTGTTGTTTCTTACACAAAAGTTAAATTCGTGGTCAAGTAGAGGAGAGAAACACACATTTTGGTTCAATTGAAAGAATTCTGAGCATGTGTGCATGGTCAAGTCTCCCATAGTGTTTAGCAAACTTACACGTCCACTGTGCTGTGAATGAAAAAAGAATGAGAACCACTGCCTTAGATGCACATGTGGCACTGTTGTCCTACCTGTGACTTCTGCGGAGGGGGTTACATAATGATACTTCATACCATACACTCATCACATGACATAGTCTCGTAGATTACTGTGGGCAGGACATGCAGCGCAAATGGGATAATCTAGAACCGTGTTCAGGGTATTGACTGGTAAACCCAATGAGTAAGACCCAGACGGAAGGATAGCATTAGAATGGACCTGAGAGAGGGTGCAATGAGTAGGACTGGATAGAACTATCTCAAGATAGGAATAGATTGTAATAGAGTGGACTGAATAGAACTAACTCAAGATAGGAATAGATTGTAATAGAGTGGACTGTATAGGACTAGCTCAAGATAGGGATAGATTGTAATAGAGTGGACTGAATAGAACTAACTCAAGATAGGAATAGATTGTAATAGAGTGGATTGTATAGGACTAGCTCAAGATAGGGATAGATTGTAATAGAGTGGACTGGATAGGACTAGCTCAAGATAGGGATAGATTGTAATAGAGTGGACTGGATAGGACTAGCTCAAGATAGGGATAAGGTGTAAGGGAGTGGACTGGTTAGAACTAGCTCAAAACGGGTAAATGGCATTCTTTTGTAACTGGAGCAATGAACTTTGTTCCTACTGTCACAGAGTGAATATAATAGATATAATTAATATGGTTAGACTTGTCACCATGTCTTACTACCCGTTTCCCTGCGGCTGCGTTGGTCCGGACTTCAATATATATTGACTAGTACTTAGCTTAGTTTTACCCGCTTGGATGGCTGCATGGTTCAAGGCATCACAATGGACTACACCGTCAATGTCAGGAGATAGGGGTTTGAATCCTGGTGTACTAAGGACAGATTTTGATAAAGGTTTTCCACCGTCCCCAACATAGGTGTATAACCTGAACAGGGAGTAAGACGCGTTTCTAAAAAAAGACTTTTTTTATCCTTTGTACTAATTAGGGCCAGTCTTATGACTTGGATAAATAATCAGGCGGATATATATTTCTATCTGGTAGATAAGTTAAAACTGTGTCTTATGACTGCCAGATAAAATGTATTTAACCATAACATTTTTATCGGAAGGTTTAAGTACCCGATAACTTTTATATGAAAATTAAAATTGTTGTTACCATGGTGATGCGTTGTTTCTAATGAGCTTTCACCTATCAAAATCTGTTTTTAGGTTATAATCTTGGTTCACATGTTTAGTAAAAACATACCTAGGCTCTATCTACATATAAAGTTAGAACATTTAATTCACACTTTTATAAAAACTGACAAACTATTTGTAGAGTTGTAGTATTATTTAAGTGTGAGTACAGTAAATGAATTTTTTTTAAACGTTGTACCAAACTATTGACCACATTTTAGTAGACACACCGAAATTAGTACTTGCAAGACAACATAGCTTCTGCGCCGACGTGACACCAACTGGTTCCTCCCACTCGTTTAGCTTCCATTATTTAAAAAATGTTAAACGTTGTAGGTGTTGCCATTAGCCAGGTAGTAGTGGTAGCCAGGTTTACACGCATGCGCGCACCAGAAAAACAGTACCAACCATGCGTTTTCTGCATAAAAATATATTTATCCTACAGATAGCTATCTGGCAGATAAATTCAGTTTATAATATGCATAAAATATTAAAGTGGTTGATAACCTTTATTTGGTTGACATTAACCTCCAAATAGCAATACTTACCTGGTAGTCATAAGACCGGCATTGTAAGTATTTACATATTTTGAGCTATTTGCCTGAAGATTTCCAAGTAGCAAATTTGTTTTATGTAAAACATTTCTCAATGCTTTTACTTATCACTATCAAACTCTTATTACAATTCAATTTCATACAAGACTTGACTGCTTTTTTAAAGAACAAGGAATAACCTTACATTAATCTATAATGGGTTGTAAGCAGAAGAGTTATAACAATTCATGTATAGTGATAAGACTGATTTTTCTCAGTATTATGCATAATATGCTAATCGCATATCTTATTTACAAAGAAGGAAGGGGTAATAGAGGAGTAAAAGAATTAGGTTTCATGTATAACTAAAACCACAAAATTAAGTTATTGCATGCTAAAATATGGTAAGATCTAGTAATCTGTTTATTCTACATTTTTGCAGATCAATTAATAATAGAAAATATTGGCACTAAATCTATATGTTGAAACTTTTAACACAAATGTTGGTGTATTCTTCCCTGGCACTACTTGAGTAAAAACTGATGATTGTTTTGAAATTAAAACTTATAGTTTTATTCAAATGAATGTAGAACTGCAAAGAATATAGTAAGAGAAGGGAGAAAAACATGGATGAAAGAGTGGACAAAGGTGATACAGACTGATGTGGGAGGAAGCAAGAAAATATTGTATAGTCAAGTGAGCCAAAGGAAGAGGGAAAATAGCAAAGAGGTCTGAATGATGTATTTGCAAAAGGAAGGACAAGGAAAGGGATGAGAAGGTGTGGAAATCATATTTTGAGAGATTGTTGAACCCAGAGTGGCAAGGATTGGTACAGAAGAAGAGAAGGAATGGGACAAAGAGATAGAGGAGGAATTAGTGGACCTAGCCTGGAAGGAGGTAGAAGAGGCCTTGAAAAGGATGAGGAAGAAAAAGGCACCAAAGTGGATGAACTCATGGTGGAAATGATAACAGCAGCAGGATAAATGGGTCTACATTGGTGGTATGGAGTAGTAAAGACAGTGTGGAGGGAGAAGAAAGTGCCGGAGGGTTGGAGAAAAGGTATATCACTAATATTCAAGAAAGGGGATAGGAAGAGGTGAGAAAATTATAGAGGCATAACACTGACATCTCAATGTGTGAATATGTATGAAAATATTTTGGAAAGGAAAATGAGGAAAAGTGTGAAGGGAAGATGGAGAGAGGAACAACATAGGTTCAAAGAGAAGAGGTCGATGATAGATGTAATATATGGAACTAGGCAGTTGATGGAAAAGAGATATGTGTTTGGAAAGGATCTGGTAATGGCATTTATGGACATAGAAAAAGCTTATGATAATGTGGATAGAAAGAAAGTATAAAAAGCAATGGAGGAGGCTGGAGTAGAAAGAGGAGTGGCTAGGAGAGTAAGGAATATGTGTGATAATAATGTGAGTTGTGTAAATACGGAGAGAGTGGAAAGAGTGGTTCCAATTAAAAAACTAAGTCGAGCAGGAAAGTGCCCTCTCACCATTTCTATTTGTATTGGTGATGGAAATGATCATCAATAAAGTGGCAGAGAAACCGAGTGAGGAGAAAATGGATGACAATACAAAGAACAAGGCCAAGAAAGGTGATGGAACTGGATGGGGTAAAGCAAAGAGTGTAAAATATCTTGGTAGTGTGATTGAGGCAAAAGGAGGCAGTAGAGAAGGGTTTTCTACAAGTGTGTAAGAGACCTAATATGGAAAAGAGAAGTGCCCCTGAAGTGTAAGAAAGTGCTGTATAAAGCATACTTTATACCCATAGTTATGTATTCAGCATAAACTTGGACTTTGGATAAAATAGAATCAAGGAAAGTGGAGGTCATTGGAATTAAGTTTTTGAGGAACATGCTAGCTGTCACCAGAAGAGATAGGATTAGGAATGAAGATGTAAGGTCAAGAGTTAGGGTACAGGGGTACATGAGATAGTTGAGGAAGCAAGGATGAGATGGTATGGACACATAATTAGGATGGAAGTGGAGAGGATTCCAAGAAGATTGATGGATATTATGATGATTATGGAGTATGTAGGGAAGAAACTGCAAGGGAGATCAAGGAAGAGATGGGAGGAACAAATAGCAGCAAGTGTGCAAATGAGAGGAGGAGAGTGGAAGAAGAATGGTGGAAGGACAAAAGTGAGATGGAGGCATTTTACAAAACAAACCTAGCCACAGGCCGGAAACAGTTTATGATGGTTCATTCGATTGAATTAGAGTTTTGATGATTATAAAATTCACCCAAACTTAACATTAAAGCATATGCTTTAATTTACTTTGCAAACTTTAAACATATTATTTTATGGACAAAATTGTTTTCACCAGCGAGGTCACCTTGAATGACAGTGGTGCAATCTTTAAGGACCTTCCAATGACAATGCTCTCACTTTAGCTTGTACAATAGATAATTTAATATCTAGATAAATATCAGTTTATATTTATTTAAACTTGAAAAATAGTTTGGTTCAAGAATGAGAGACTAGCAGGGAATTTACCAAGAATGTGCTCTAAATCTACACAGTCCTAAGAGTGACAGTCTGTCAAGTACGCATCAGTATTTAAGAGACTGTACACGGTCAGTCTTAGTCTTATTATTGGTATCAGTCCCAGCTCCTGCACACAATGTGCAACAACATGGATGATAAGAAAAAGGCATGGACAGTCATTGTTTGCTACTGAGACAAAAGGAAATACTGATGAGTGCGTGCACACATTGTTTTACTGTCAGTCTCTACCACCACTTGCAAGAGTGAGACTGATGTGATCAGAAAATTCAAATGTTCTTTGATAAATTGAATACATAGTTATACAAATTCCTACGAAATTTTAACTTACAACCAAATGTGACCTGGCGTTAGGTAGTCAACTCAAATCGCGCCGGTGATCTGGTCGAAGATTATCTATTGCCAAACTTCTTACCTTCAAGACTCTTGTGATTGGGAATCCAGGCCACACCGTGTTCGATTCACTAACTGTAGTCCTCATTCTCACAATCACCTCTACATTGGTAATCGTATACCAACGGTAGTAAGACCGTGTATAATATATATAATAAAAAATAATAACCACAAATAATCTCTATTGTTAACTCATTGGTAGCAATATTTCCTACTCCCTTTCAAGTAACATTATTAAGCAGTAAACAAATTTTCCCCACCAATCTTTCTATTTTGAAATTATCTATAAAAATAAGCCAAATAAAACTTTGGAATACAAGTTCGTATTTTTTAGACAGGGTGAGATTGTCTGAATAACATTTTTTTTCTCCATTTATTTGGATATTTAACATGCACTTTTTGAACTGACTATTTATACCTGCACAACATTCTGCCCCTGGCCATTAATTAATCACTGTGAAATGGGAAACCCACATTTCAATTATATATTTTTCGGCTATGCCAGGAATTCAACTAGGACCCTTAGCTCAGTAGACAGGCACAATACCGACTAAGCTAAGGTTCGGACATCTGAGTAACTGACCTATTTGATTTTTTCTTCTAATATCAATATACATACCAGTTTCAACAAGTATTCTTTTATTGTAGCACCAAAACCATTAAGTTGTTCGACTTGAGACATCCTTACCTTCAGCATGGTGACGTAGAGAAAGATATGAAATATAAACTGAAGGTGTCTTCCTAGCTCCTAGTAAATGATGTGTTCAGAATTCCCCAATGATTTCAAAGTTATGGAGAGGACACAAACAGAATAATTGAATCAAAAAATACTAGAAATTGTATTGTTTTTTATAAATGCCTAGAAGTTATATATTTGAACTTATTTCTATTAAAACTAACCTAAAAAGTGTAATTATTTTATATGTGTTTTGAAACAATTAAAAAGCTAGTCCCAATCATATATTATGTTTAACATCATGTTGGATGGATTTTCACTGCTTTTCTAATTTATCAATTTTCAAACTCTTATAAAACCAATAGGTGTTGGTGATCTTGAAATTAACTAGTTGGGAAACCAAATACAATATGAATCTGAAGCAAGATAAGAGTATTTAACTACACGATGATACACATTTCAGAATACAACAAATATATTTTGGTCGACAAAAATATTGTAAACCTATGCACAACAATAATATTTTTTTTTCATACAAAGCCGATCAAAAAGCTATTACATTTGAAAGGTTATTTCAACTACTCTAATATACAAACTCCTTTGTGTAGACTATATAGAGAAAAAAATCACAACCAAATCATACATTTTTTACTTGCTTGATACTTTAGGGAAAAGACGAATCAAACAACAAATATTAACTTTATACTCAAAGAATGGATTTCATTAGGTATTTAACAAATCACTTGTTTCAATCATACTGAAATTAATATATTATATCTAAAAATAATTCATTCAGTATCAATATCAATCCTAATAATTTGCAGACATACATTCACATTATTTACCGTATGATTATCACAACATATGCTTGTAGTCTCAAGAGTGTCACTTTTGTTTCGACACAATAGCATTTAAAAGTCAGTTAAATAACGCCTCTCATAAAGCCCGCATATTTTTTTAAGTTTCAAATTTATGATTTAGTACATAGCTAGGTGGTATGAATTAAATTTAGCATTACCTTACATGTATTCATAATCTCAAATTTTTAAACACTATCACACAACATAATATTGAATAAAAATAACCAAATACTTTTAAATTGATTAGAAACAATTTTAATAAAACAATTATATTCGGAGATCTCACAATTTAATTATCTAGAACAGCGATTCTCAAACTGTGGTACATACAGTTAATATTCCTGGTGAATGCCGTGATAAGCCAAACAAAATGAGTAGAAAATTAAAGTTGGAAAAAGATAGGGAATCATCAAATATTACAAATATATTCGGACCAAGTCTAGCCAAAGTTAACTGTGATTGGAGGTGTGGCAAATTGATCCAAGCTCAGACAACTGGTACAGCCGCACAGTCTGTGTTATTATATCCCTGAGCACAATTAAAAATGTCCAGAAAAAGTAAACATTTCAGCTTAATCTTAGTGATATTTCAAATTACAGAAACTGTGGGCGTAGCATGCCAATCAAAAAGCTTGGGAATCGCTGATATAGATCATAAGTCTCCAATATAATTTTGATAAGCGGTAAACTTGTGATGATTATGTAGACATTTTTTCTGAGTACAAATATATGACACCTATCTTATTGCTTTCTACTTTCAAAAGTTGGGGTTTGAGTTTATAATAAGTAGATCTAGGGTGGTTTTCTAAGAAAACAAGGTCATCTTGTAATGCTAGGAGGTTGTCTGCATCATCACAGAAAGGTTTTTTTTTAAACATTTAAACAGGTCAGTAATAGAGAAGCAGAAAGGAAAATCTTTTGAGAATTGTTCCTGTGGGATGTCACTTAATACTGACTATTTGAGAATGATTTTCTAACACACAACTTATATACTTTTTTGGTTTTGGTATTTTTCTGGCTAATCCTTTGTAGAATATTGATTAAATTACACACAGTATTTCCTTATAAAACTTTTTATTAGACATTAAGGATGGGATCCTCCAATTCTTAAGACTCAAGGAATCAAGACGCGAAAAAAGAAAAAAAAGTCGCATTTTTATTTTCCAATTTTTTTTAGCTCTAATATAGATTAATGGTGATTCAGAACCAACATATAGTACAAAATGAATAACCAGACCGCATAGAAGTAATTTAACACTTAACTGAATGCATGACTGTTATAATTAATGTATTTTAGCAATATATGCTAAACATAGTTACTATTTCCTTTTACTCTTATATTTATATATATTTTTTTACAAAATGTGGATTAGGGAATTGAAGTTAAAATGAAGGTTCGGATTTGTAAAATAGTGTACAATCTATATCTATAAAATACTTTGATACATCAATCTTCATTTGTGATTTTTCAATAAGGCTGTGAGTACTCAAATTTCGAGCTGAGCTTGTCATTAAAGCTAGGGATCAAGATTGAAAGTTTTGTAGGCTTGTAATTTTCAAACTTCCTCTTGATATACGTACAAATAAATTTTTAAATTGCAATAGTAAGACTAAGCTACTTAATTTAGATGATATTGGCAGTTTCACTTATAAATATATGATAGCTAAACAAATTGTTAAAATTAAAAACAAAATTCGCATTAATAACAGAATGGAACTTTAAAACCACTTTTGACAGGTAAGCTAATTCAATATTTTCGTACATTTTGAGCTATCCTTCATTGAAGTCGCATATCTATGAAACAGCAATGAAATTAAAATACCTAAGTAGATCACTAAATATTTGAATAATCATAATTTTTATATGATTCTTTTTAAATTATAATTTCAGTTAAATCAAAACCTAAACATTGAAAAGACATATTGTTTTCGAACCTAATATAATTAAAATTTATATTATTACGCTCAACTATAAATTTAGCATTAGTCACTATTTTGAATTATTATTATTAATATTAGCACCGCGTCTAACTACCCACTCGGGTTATACGCACTTACACTAATGTGTAATGGTAGGTTGATTGTGAGATGAAATGGGGGAACCTACAGTTTAACGTGGAATCCGAACCACAGTGAAGACCTGGCATTCCCCACATTCACAAGTTTTGGTTAATACACGTCTTGTCAGAGGTGAAGGAAGGGTTTGGCAATCAGCCAAATCTGTACCGGGACCAAGGATTGAACCCTGGTCCCTCCAACTCAGAAGTCTGACACCTTACCACTCGATCGATCGCCAGGTTACCTTACTATTTCAAATTATAATTATGTTAGTTAACCAATCTAAAATTAGTGTTGCTCAACATTGCAATAGATATTTTATCAAACTTACTGGATTAAATAAAAGAAGCATTTACAATTTCATGTCTACTAGAAATATTTTAACCATACCATTTTAATTTCATTGTATGAGCATTACAAATTGAAATGAAATAAATTTTGCTGTAAGATAATTTCTAGTGAAAGTACTATTAAGGCGCAAGGAGAAATGAAATTGTAACCGAAAAAGTGATCATGCACAATTATTACATTAAGGACTAACATAAATAAAATATGAAGCATTTCTAATTGCTTGAGATTTTAACTTTTTTTAATAGGATAGTTAAAAACTATAGAGGCTTATTTTAGGGAAATATATGCTCATTAATTTCAATTTTTTTTACTTTTTATATTATATTTTAAAACCCAATATTGCCATTTTAAAATGTATTTTGCATCTATATTTACTATTTATAATAATGAGTGTAATTCTTATTTTAGAACAAGTTTTGTTTTAATACAGTATTAAAACCTCACTCATTTTAAAGATAAGGTATTTACATTTTGCATTTGTTTTGACTGGAAACATTTTAAAATTATAAATATACTCCAACTTTGGAGGTTTAGGAAATGCTCAACTCCCAGACCCCTATTTTTCACCATTAAAGTATAAAAATTAATATTTGCAAGTTAATGTATAAATAGTTTTGCCACAATAAAATATAAATAATAATAATGGCCTTTATATATATCTGACGAGGTTAAGGCTTTAACCTTCTCTTACACTTAACCAGTGTTGAATACAACATACACTATCACATTTATTGAAAAACAAACTAATTTTAATAAAGGAATATTTTAAATAAGTAGAAAAATATTCGCACGCTCATTCATACACTAATTTAAAGCTCAAGTAGTTCAAGAATTCAGTTTATCTTGTTAGACAAGATAAATTGCTTAACTGCATGCTTGAAGGAGATTAGGTGCATGGTTTCTATTTGACTAAAATATTTCAAGAACAGTTTGAGTTTTTTTTATATATATATAAAATTTGTAATGCTGTTATGAAAGATAGAAGTCTTACCTTGACAAATTATACTTTAACCGCTATCTTATAAGTTATAAATAGTGAAATAATCCAAGGTAGGCTTTATCCCCTTACAGGGTAAATCTTAAAGGGTGCATCACAAATTAATGTTCAGATGACAAAAATCTAAAACCATTAAATTACATGTTGTGATCGTGACTATATTTACTAGCTTAGGATAGAATATGTTAATCATGTTTGAAATATAAAATTTGATGAAAACATTTATATAATGATTAACAAAAATATTTTTCAGACTTTTTTCTCAAAATACTCGAACTTTGATTCATCTTTGGAAATATTTCATATAATTTGATTTGGCTTTGGATTGAAACTTTATACAACCCTAAAACATCAAGCTAGAATCAATTAGGAAAGCAAAATATGGCTTTTCCTGCTTTCTTATATCAAATTAAAGTATTGTAATTGTGGAAAAAAATCATTCTCGAGATTATAACAAATCTTTGTTTTATGTGAACACAAACCCAAAAAAGTGGATTTTACAATTCTGTCTTGTCACTGGCCACGGTTCCAAAACATCTGGATAGATTTTGTTCAAACTTGACATTTAGATTTTATAGGGCTATTCATGGGAACTTTTTGATTTTGACCTTATACCTCAATTTAAGGGTAGTTTACTAATAAGTGATTTTTATTAATTCCAAATTTTTTGAAAATTGTTCTAACGATTTTGATTAAAATGCATATCTAAGATTTGTTTAACATGACCAATAGTTTTTGGGCAAAAATTCATTGAATAGTTGTTTACAAATAGGAAAAATTTGAAAATTCAAAATATCTCAAATATGTCTCAATGATTATCTGCATATAACCCGAATGGGTAGTAAGACGCAGTGATAATAATAATAATAATGATAATATTTAAAATGTATGCAAAGTAAATAGTTTTGGGATAGTTAACAAATAATCAAATTTTAATTTTATTTAAACAATTTGGTTTAAAATTTATATATAAAGTGTGTTTATTGTTATCAACAATATGAGACGTTTGTTTTTAACATGACTAAGGGTAGTTTACTTTAAACCTATGTTTGAAAATTATCTTCAAAGCTATAATACACAATTTGAAAATTGTGTGTGTCGTACCATTTATTTAGTTTCAAAACTTACATGAAGCTAACCATAATAAGTCATGTGTTGTAAAGCTATTCTCCGAGTCAAATTTAACTCATAGGGGTTGGGTAGCTGTACGACAAATGTATAGTAAACTACCCAAATATGGATGCTATTCATGAAATATTTGCCGGATGCAACGGTAATAATGTTACAACAAATATACTACATTTAGGGTCAGATACTAAAGTAAAGTTTCTAATGGAAAATAATCAGAATTTAACATTTGAACAAAAAAAAAAAACTCTACTAGAGTCAAATATTAACTAGTTGAAGTTTGGTAGGTTTGATCATTAGTGTTGTATGTTACAGCTATCTCCAGCTTAAACTAATATACACAAACAAAATGAGGAAGCCAAGTTTCAAAAACATACAAAATCCCAACCTCCCGGGTCAAAGCTGAACATGACAATTGAGCCTTTTGGAACCGAACCAGCCTTGTCGGCACGATTTTTATTAATTACTTTTATAAACCAGATAAAAGATAAATAACTTACTAGTTTAGTCAGCCTAGCATTTTTATTTTGCTCATTTTTGAAGAAATAAACAATTTATCTTAAACCAGAAATTCTATCAAAGTTTGGTTTACTGCATTCTTCACATGACAAATAAAATTGGGATGAGTGACTACGTTCTAATTTTGTTTTATTTTTTTAAATATGGCAAAATGCATTCAACATTTTCTGTGACTAATCAGAGATAAAAAATGACAAGGACGAGATTTACTCTATAACTTCTTTCATGAATACTTTTGTACAGTTTGTTTGCAACTGGTCAATATAATTAATAATCAATCAAACCACCATTGAACTTGAATATTATGACACGATGTTCCTTTATTCTATTTGATCAATTTTTTTTTACAATAATGTTAGATTCTTGAAATTGGTATGCCAAAGACTAAAGAAGCAATACTGGAAATTCATTGTTGCACCAAGAGCTTACTCAAACTCTCACATGCTACCAAATTGGCAATACAATGGTTTCTCCTTTTATTACATATTCCTATTTCTAAAAATGGCAACTTATCACTAAATGACTATAGCTTCAAAGAAGAGAATAATCAGAAGACGACAGCCGGACAATTATACAAATAAATTACCAATGTATAAGATAATTCAAATCAAGTAATGTATTGCGTGCATGTTATTTCCTAATATCTGACCAGTTTAACCTAGATATAATATTACTAGAACGTATAAATACTGTACATTAGTATAAAGTAAGTGATAGTGAAGTAAGCCAACCTAAACAGATAGTTAGGTTATTCCTGGATAGGGGCAAACACACTTTCTTAATTTTCTCTCTACTTCGTTCACTTTTCACTTCTTTATACTTACACACAGTTAACACAAAAGAAATGTGAAAACAGAATGAAGAAGAGAAAAAATGAAGAAAGAAGTGTGTTTGTCCCTATCCAGGAATAACCTAACTATCCTTTTATGTTGGCTTACTTCACTATCACTTACTTTGCATTATTTTACAGTGTTTCTACATAGTTTTCATTTGTCTCAAAACCATTTGGCAATTATTAATTTCACAAACAGAAATTTGTGCTATACACACCCACTAAATATATCAAATATTGCAGTGTTAACATTCCAATGTCATGACAAATTGATTACATGAATAAATTTAATGGACTTGTAGTGAAATAGTAAAAAAATTATGTAACTAAACATGGTATAACACATGATTTAAATCAATTAACTTTTCTTTGTTTTGAATCCATCTGAAACATTTTAATATATTTCTATTCGAATGCATAGTTTTAAGACTTATTTTATCCTAAAATAATAATACAAGAGTTGTCATTCTAAACACATTTGAAGAGAATAATTTATACTTTTGGCAATGTAGCAAATAAAATATACTGGCATAGTGAAGAGTATATTTGAGTATATGGTACGTGTTGAGGGAGAAAATATAAATAGGCCAAATCCCAGCTATCTAAAATAGACATTTCAATAGCAAAATTTTGGTCTAACACACACATCAAAGAAATATAGAAAAACATATTTTTAAACAAAAGAGCTAAATACTAATATCCCCAAAAGTATTATATATGTGTTCTTTTGACAAAGTAGAACTTTGAATGGATTTATTCTAAATCATGATAAAAAGTGAAAACTGAAAGATATATGTTTAACTTGACTATAGTCAACTTTAATGTAGCATCTACATGGAATCTTAATGTAAACTAAAATATACACAGTTATTTGGAACTTTCAGCAGAATTATACGAGATCCAAACATAACATTGTCTTAATGCTATCCTGTTACGCACCAAGCAGGCAATATCAACATCGGGCATTTCAATAGATTGAGAATGAAAACTTGAAAGCCAAAGGTAAGATTATACCATGTATTTTACTTAATGTAGCATCTAAATAAAATCTGAATTCAATCTGCAGTCTATACAGCTATTCTGAACTTTCAACAGCATTATACCAAGTCCGTGCATCACCTTGTCCAGATGGTATTCTGATATGCACTAGCCGTACATGACCATCTGGTGTTTCAATAGATTGCGAAGGGGTCAGAGTCATGATAGACTCCCCTTCCTGATTCTCTTGATCTTCATATGAGCCCTCTTCCATGTTATGCTGAACAGCCGGCACTGCTGGGACAACAATTCTCTTGGTGTACTGCCCACCAGCAGTGGTAGTTATCTCGGCCACCTCCCCGTGCAGATTAGCTAGTTCGCTAGCATCAGCAAAGTGTACAGATCCATCAATAATGAGATGCTGTACATTGTCTTGATCCAATTGATGAACTTCGTCTTCACCATCATCTCCTCCAACCACTACAGTCTTCTCAGCATACATATGCTCATCTCCTTCCTGTATAATCACATGATCTTTCAGCTCGTGAATGTACAGCTTGGCATCCTGATCTGTCTGATCTGTCGCATCTACAATAGTCATTTCCATGTCTCCAGCTTCCACTGCTATATTAACAAGATCCTCTTCATTGGTGAGACGCGGTTGGTTTACGACGATCGTGTCGTTAAGGTGGCCTTGACTTTGCATGTGGTTGTAAAGCAGCGGTTTCCGCATGAACCCGGCCCCGCACACCAGACACTCATACGGTTTCTTGTCCGAGTGCACAAACCGATGTGCGTTTCGATTGTCTCGGGAGTTAAATGCCTTGCCACAAACTTCACAGAGAAAAGGTTTTTCTCCGGTATGGATACGTCGGTGCTTCTTAAAGTGCTCAGGATATACAAAGGTTGCTTCACAGATAGAGCATTTGTATGGCCGCTCCCCTGTGTGTGCAGCTTTCACATGGTAGTCCAACAGCCGTCTTCTCTTAAAACCTTTACCGCAGTCTAAGCACTTGTAGCGCTTGTCCTGTGTAACACAACAACATCATTGAGGTTTAGAAGAATACTAGGAAACACAAGCTAATCTTATATCATTATAATAGATTTAATTGGTTATTGATTGATTTTCAAAGACTATTAGAAAAAATACATACCAAGGTGTAAATTTGATGTGGTATTTACTTGGGTGTAGTGTTTTATATATAAATATATATACCCTGAAATCTGGACATACCCTATACATACAAACATACTGTATTGATCCAAAAATATCCTAAATTTTTTCAAAAAATGTTTCTATAAAACTAATGGGTGGCCTATAATCTCACTCATTCATAAAATATATTCTACCAACATTTAGTATATCAATAGGCATCGAAAGATTTTATCACAACAGGCAGTATTCTTTAGCATTCAACCTTGACAAAATTATTTAAAAATAAATAAGCATTTAAAATATAATGCTTATTGTATCATTTACAGTATAATGTCTACCGTTTTAATAAAGATACAGTTTAGAGAGACAAATAAAACAAAAACGTAAGGGTCAATCATGGTTCTAAATATATAATGGCTATTTATACTTTTCTAAAGTTCACTTTTTCATATTATGCTTTCAGTTGAATGTCCCAAATTAACAAATATCCCAGTATTTTTTCTAGATTTTGCAAAATTCCTTGTTCCAATTTTTACCAGTCACACAGTCAGTTTTTCCCCAACTTTCCAGGTGTGTGGCAAATCTCAAATATATATAAATACCTATTTGTTTCCAAAGAATTAAAAAATGTGATGGTCTTAGCCATATGCCAACAAGATGTACCTGGTAGTGGGTGGCGCGCTTGTGGGACTGGAGGTTGCTGCGCTGACTGAATGTGGCGCCACAAAACTCACACTGATAAGGTTTTTCTCCAGTGTGTGTGCGCTCATGATCACGAATCTCTGCCTTGCGCGCAAATGCTTTACCACATGTCCTGCAAGTAAAAAACAATACAACATTTGTTTGATTAGGGTTTAAGTCAGAAACCTTTGATTAAATTGGTAAAAATACCAAAATAGCAAAGTGCAAAATGAGTATATTCAATATTTACATGTTGAATAAGAATGGGGCCCTTGAATCATTAAGGGGCCTGTTGAATTATTAAGTATATTCAAGATTCGAGGATTCAAGAAAATTTCAGATTCAAACATTAAATCCTAAATTTTTTTTTCTTTCTTTCAATATTTCAAGTGAAATTTGTTTTAGAGCTTCAATATTGCTTTTTGGTGGTTCAGAACTAATCATAATTATATGATGAACTTAACAACCAGACCCAAGACCAGTGGTAATATAACACTTTAATGAGTGTATAAATAGTAAAAAGAATGTTAATATTTAGTTGCTATTTGTATTTTCTATTATATTTAAATTTGTTTTAATGTTCATTATATTTTTCCAAGACTTGGATTCAAAGGTAAATTGGAAATTCAGATTTGTAAAATAATGGATTTGACCCAAATCTACAATTGAATAATATCTTTAATAAAAGTATAGTTTTTGATTCTTTAAGTTTAATTGGTTGGACTGGTTTTGAAAGTCTCTTAAATTTTAGACCCAAATTAAATTATTTATAATATAGGTTACATTTTAAGATTGTATTACAAAACATACATTAAATATGAATTAAATCTTAGGTTTTTTTCTTAGCACCATGTCTTACTACCCGTTTGGATTATACACTAATGTGTTAGGGGTGAGGAAGGTTGAACTTTAAAGAAAGTGTACCCGATTTGCTTGGAGGCAGAGTGAAAACCACCTTCTGTACACTGGGCAAGGATTTTAACCCTGACCTCCCTGTTATCAGCAGCCTAGTTTATTGCGAGTGTGACTTCTGAGACCACCGAGGTGGGTTACGAATCATAGGAATATACAATTCCTATCATTTAATCTGAGGGATAGTAAGTGATGAGAGGGGTAAGGATGGAAAAATGAAAACAGATTGAAACTCTTTGATCAGGCATGTTTTTAATCTGCCACCATTAGTATTATATCATTTATTTATTTATTATGTTGATAATCCACGAATTTCCAGGAGCTGACATGAACCTCCTTAGAACATAATTTATTGTTTCACAATTGTGTTGACTTGTGCATACTAATGATTGTTTAAAATTTTTTTGGAAAAGTGAAGGTAAAATGAGCTTTCAGGCGTGTGTGCATTTTTAATTCTCTCACGTTAACTAGGTGTTAAGAGAAATTTGCCCTAACTTAACCAGGAAGAAATAAAATATGATTACATCTTAAAGTGATGCAAAGTTTATTTTTAACATACAAAATTCCTTGCATTTCCAGAATGAATTCCCATTTTCCCGGACAATTTATATGTATGTATAAATAAATGAAATTCAATTTTTTATTAAATTCAACGATATGTAGCTGGTGTTTAAAAAAAGATGATTTGAGCTTGATGGAACATAATATGCCACCACTATGTAACCTAATGCTTCAGGAAGAGGAGGGATAAAACATGTCTGAATCAGTTCTTCAGTTAACTGTTATTTTAACAAAATAATATATTTTTATTTAAAGTTTAAAGTTAAATGAGCCAAATTCACAAATATTTGAATATTTTTAATGGTCATTTAGGTGTGGAGTTTCCTGTATGTTTCCTGTTCTTCATTTTTCAAAAAATAATTAGTGTAATATCCATATTTAAAGATGTTGAACCAACGTACCTGCAAATGAAGGGTTTGTATCCAGAATGGACCACACTGTGCACTTCAAGATTGCGAGCCGTACCAAATGCCTTTCCACATTGATCACACACATAGTTCCTCAGGCCATTATGTGTGCGCTCATGCTGTTGCAAGTTTTGGGCACTTAGGAATGTCTTCCCACAGTCGCCACAAGAGAAAGGGCGTGGGCGCTCTTCATGAGTTTTGGTGTGTGCTTTATAGGTGTACTTAGAGGCAAAGTCCTTACCACAGGACCGACATTTGTAAGGACGCACACCAAGGTGTACATTGATGTGCTCATCTAGCAGGTTACGTGAGCTATAGCGTTTACCACATGTCTCACATGTCCATAGCTTGGCCTACACACATATATCATCAAATAATCATTTAAAAAACTTACTGATTGATGCTTGTGCTATGAATTAGGTTTAAAAATATAATGAGAATCCAGCTTAGAATTTGAGGTTTTGTGAACCTATGCACTATCATTAAGTGACTCTCCAATGTTGACATACAATATCCAAGGTCTAGCCACACCCTAAAAATAATATCATTTTGACAGAAAAAATTATATTTATGTCTTAAAATGAATCTACTTTGAAAGTAAATAAATCCATATTTCTTTACAACTTACCTAAAGATAAAAGTTTTACATATTCTACTATAAATATTTTAAAATTTGGGTTGTAAATGTCCTTACTATACAAACAAAGATGTTTTTGTCCTACATGATTGGACAGCTGTAAGATTCCAAACTTAACCTAAAATAGTTACACTAAATCCTTGCCATAGTAGAGTAAGAGTAGTGAACAGTAGACTGCAGGAATAAGTCTCTAATACATATTTGAAATCTAGAAGTTTAGACCATTTAATTTCATCAAACATTTTGGCTCGAGGTTATGTTATTATTAGAGTGTAAAGGTATATTTATTTTATTATGTGATTAAAAACTATTTCAATATATACTGTTATAACTTCATGCAGTCCTCAAAGGTACAAATAATTTTCAGGTAAATATGGTAAGGTCATTAAAACAAAATAATAAAAATTATCTTTTATAATTTATAGTGTATTTGAATTACTTTGGTATGCTATTCATTATTATTAAAATTATAATAGTAGTATACATTGTTAACTTACGTAACTTTGGTAAACCTAGCTAAGTAATAACAATTACCAATTACAAATGTCTTGTCAGATAAGAGAAGTTTGTAAATCGTAACAGAATTCACAGAAGTCTTTTCCACCTATGCCATCCAAGGTAAACATTTATATTACCTATTTAGACTAAAAGTAAAACAATTATAGCAGTATTTACCTGTGATAATGCATACGCTTGTGCACACGAAGACCAAGTTAAAGACCGTACAGACTTCACTGGGAGTCTCCTTCTTCTGCACCACATGCTCATCCAGTGCATGACAGTTCATTGCGTTTCCTGAAGTCTTGCCCACACATGTCACAAATTAGATGCAGTATATGGTGTTTTCATATGGTCTGATGCCTTCAATCACCAATTACCTTTCACTGCAGTACAAAGTAGACAAGCAAACTCATTACCCTCACGCATGATCACTTGATCAGGGATGTCATCCTGATGCAGAGAAAGTCTGGATTTTCTTTTCATCATATTACGCCTGCGACCCATGTAGTCTTTCATATGGCCGATCTCGCCAGGTTCCAGCTTTATCTTTACATGGAGTTCACCCTCTGCTTCTAGATCTTCACCGGCCGCTTCGGCTGCCAACATCTCTATATTTATTTCATCATCGCTGCCAACCTGCTCTGCCATTTCTGCTGCAACCATGATAGCATTTTCCTGAGGAAAAAAACAGAGGAGACTTATTCTCGATTTTATTACTATACTTTTTTTTTTACAAATTATATCCAAAATGTTATAACTTTTTTCTTCATATATTCAAAAGAATAATATGAAATAAACAAATTTGGTTTATCTTAATAATTTATAACCATAAAATTTGGTCAACAATATGCTGAAAATTATATCAGGATGTGTAGCCAAACTATATTTTATTACCCAACTTTTCCATGTTTTCCAGAGCCAATATGTTTTTCCAGCCACTATAAATACTAAGAATATGACGAAGATTGCAACTTAATTTTAGTTTTAGACACATACATATTCTGAAATTATGTTACTCTATGAAGAGGTTAAAGGATTTCAGCCTAAAGTGAAGAGCTATTGGTTGCGATCATAGTTAGATTTCAATGAGCTCATATTAAAGTGTTAAGAGAATCACACCCGTAACTACAGTTTAAAATTGCTGCAAGACACATTCTTTTTTAGTTTTTATTTAGAGCATAATCAAATTTTCACATTTTTATATACTTTGGTTAAAGACATGTGGGAAAGGGGGGGAAGTAGGACACAAAAATCACACGTTAACTTTGAGAATCGACATTAGTATGCTCAACAGGGACAAATATGCTAAAAGAAATTTGGAGGCGAGTTAACTAACTGGAAGAAAAATGTTAATTTAATATTGTAAATAAAGTGTTCATATTTTTCCATCTGTATTACATGTAATAAAGTTCCCTAAGTGACATATTGATAAGGTTTCTTATTTAATATTCTATTTCAACCCCACTAAACTTAACAATACATGAATTAAACATATTTTCTTCTCTAAATGACTGTACTGACCTTTTGTTCATACTCTTCTTCACTATTGTGGGACTCGTGCTTCCGAGGCCTCCCCCTACGCCGAGGAGTTCTTACATTGCCATCTTCTGAGCTTAGAGGAAGTTTTTCATGCTCCTCTCCGCCTTCAGTGGCACTTTTATCACCCTCCATTTGTAACACTAGGGTACGCTTATAATTCTCCTGCACTTCCAGCTTGATATCTGCCAAACGAACTTCTATCTCATCTGCTTCATTTAAGAGTTTATAACATTTCTTGCAAATCACATTACTATGAACTGTATCCTCGGTGATCTCGTGCTCTAAGAATGCACCGATTGAAGAAGCAACTGGCCTCTCAGATGAGGTAACGTAGGTATTTTGAAAGATTTCCAAGCTGTTACGGGACGACACCCCAACTCGACTGTTGCATAATAAACAATATGTGTTATTCTTTGAATTTGGAGTCTGCTCTTTATCTGTATCTGCGGTCATGGCTCTTAATAGCAGCTAAGCCTGAAAAAATAAAGATATAATATTATTTCAAAACCCACTTCAGTGGCCGCATGTTCTAAGACGTTATTCTTACAGAAGACTAGATTACCGATGATGGAGAGATTGAGGTTCAAATCTTGGCCGAGTTAACTGAGAGTGATTTTTCCAAAATGGTTTTCTATTCATCCTCCACACAAATGCAGGTAGACTTCCTCTAATTTGCTTTTTTTATCCCCGTGTCTTACGACCTTTTCAGAAAATATAGCCATCCTAGTCCCTAAAACCATTAGTGTGTAACCCACACGGGTAATGTAAAGCTAAATAATATAAAAAAATCTGTACAGTGTGAAATTTGAGTTTAGCTTAGCAATATATTTTTATATATCGATGTATAGTCTATATCTAGAATAAATATGAGTGTAAGCTAGTGATGTAAAAAAAGATATATATATATATATATATGTGTGCATATGATTTAGAACCTTAAATGTAAAAAACCTTAAAGATGCTAACAATAAAATGGCCCAGATAATATTACTGACAGTCTGGCTAAAATCAATATGTGATGAAAATCATCAATTATTTCAAATTATTACTGTGCACCCACACAAATGCTTAATAATACCAGGTGGCTGATATTATAGGCAAATTATGTTGTTTACACCAAATATATTAACTTGAATAGTAGACCTATAGAAAAAGTGATTCAAAACTATAGAGCAGTGGTTCTCAAACATGTATGCTTCACGTACCCCCTGGAAATATTTATATAACTGACGTACCCCTTGTTAGGGTATAACATATTTTAGTATAATAATGGGTATACAATAAAACTCCAATATTTATTTGTGTCTATTTACAGTTAATTTACACAACTACATATATTAATAAACCCAAAAAATGACATGATTGATTGGACAAATCCAACATAATTATCAATACCATCGCGCTTCACAACTAAGTTTTTATTATTATTCATTTTATTATTAGCACCGCGTCTTACTACCCGTTCAAGTTATACGCACTTATGCTAATGTGTAATGGTAGGGTGATTGTGAGATGAAATGGAGGACCTACAGTTTAACGTGAGATCCGAACCACAGTGGAGGCCTGGCATTTCACACATTCACAAGATGTCTTGTCAGAGGTGAAGGAAGGGTTTGGTAATCAGATAAATCTGTGCTAGGACCGAGGATTGAACCCCGAACCCCCAGCATAGAAGTCTGACACCTTACCCCTAGACCGCCAGGTCACCTACACCACTCATTTACTAGCAGTGTTGCTAAATGTACAATATGGATACTACCTGCACAATAATTCCACCGCTTTACCGCGTACCCCACTTTGAGAATCAATGCTATAGAGAATTAATCTAGGTGTGGATAGAAGACAATCTAGACACTTGTAATTTAAAATACATTATATAATATGATTTATTTTGACCCAACAAATTTACACCAACAATGA